>KV019591.1:44047-70860 GCA_001598015.1 Dorcoceras hygrometricum | reverse complement strand
TTTCGAGTCGTGAGGACTAATCAGTACAACCAAGACCTCGGACTTATCCACTCGACAAATGGTAACCACTTGGAAAGTCCGAACGAGGGTAGTTCGATAGATCACCAGGTCACTATCTTTCTGCATGCTCATAACATCACAATGTTCCCTACCAATGAAACATGGTACTTTGCATCGCAGATACTAGTCTCGAGCTCGGGCGGCCTTATCCTCATTTTGACGGTACAATCGACTAGGAACTAATTCAGAATACACAGTGACTATTAGATGTGTTTCATGATAGCCGTCATACCCACTATCACATCTAACATACACTATAGTGCATTCTAGGTCTTTACTCAACGCAATTGTTAATCATTATACAACACAATGAAAGTAAAGAATGCCATATAAATAAATGCGAATATCATATATAAAGATTGTTTCATACAAGAGTCTATAAAACCCACACGCCACAAGTTGGCTAGTTGGGCATCTACTCTAACACAAGATACCTCTGAAAGACTCGGTTCATTAAGCTCATAAATACTGTTGGTGCATTGGTCAATCCAAAAGGCATAACAACAAACTCATAGTGACCATACCTCGTTCGAAAAGCAGTTTTCGATATATCCTTATCTCTGACTCTCAACTGATGATAACCGGATCTCAAATAAATTTTCGAATATACTGACGATCCCTGCAACTGGTCAAACAAATCATCTATTCGCAGTAACGGATATCGATTCTTTACCGTTGCTTTGTTCAGTTGTCGGTAGTCAATACACGATCTCATCGATCCATCTTTCTTTCTCACAAATAAGACTGGAGCACCCCAAGGAGAAACACTTGGTCTAATGTATCCCTTGGCAAGAAGATCCTCCAGCTGCTCTTTCAATTCCTTTAGTTCAATTGGTGCCATTCGGTACGGTGCTTTTGATATCGGTTGTGTACCTGGCATCAATTCAATGCTGAAATCTACCTCTCGAGATCAAACAAACTGATTCGTCATTCCTCATTCATTAACAAATCAAGTTCAAGTCCCTCCTCTGATTAGCATACATGAATGTACTGCTTCTCAAGAGATCGAGTTCTGATTCATGCTGTGTTCAATACATGCTACTTATTTTCTTCTCAAAGAGCATGTGATTCTTTCAACTTCTCGGTATACTCTTACCATTTTATCACAATAATCAAGTGATATAAATTCAAAACAGTAAGACATATAGCACACAATCATGCAATCGATGGTTACAAAATTAATCAGGATGAATCTATCTACCCCGCTCCTCTATCTTAATCCAGTAACCTAATGGTTTAAAGGGGCTCTGATACCACCTGTTGTGAGGCTCTCGGCTCACAATTATCTTCTAATCTCATTATGTGGGTGATTAATTAGACTAACAAGTTTAATTTATCAAAGCTCGTGGTAAAATTTTTTTTGAAACGCAAGAGCTGGTTCTCTAAACCGAACCCCACTGTAGTTAATACCAGTAGCTTGTTACAAAACAACACTGTTTCTTTTGAAAAAGTTATTTATTCATAACCAGAACACATCATCCAATGATTGTTACATTTTACATTCATTGAACACCATATCTAACCAGTAATTACAAAACCAGCGTTCTTAATAGTTCAAGACTATACTAGCAGTAGATCTCTAGTACTTCCTATTCCTCGTCCTTCAACTTGGTAATCAGCTCTTGCTACCATGGTCCATCAATTCGTTCTCTCCTTCCTGTTGTCATGCACACATACAAAACACAACAACAGCCGGATAACTCCGGTGAGAACATTTCTCAGTATAATCAACAGGCATGAAAAATATCAATAAAATTAATAACAGTTTATCAACTATAAAACAGATGCAATGCAATGAAATGATCCTATTTCTCTTCTTCGATCTCAGAATTGATTCCATTTCAGTTCGATGCCATCAAGATTCGTATCCGATCTTGACATGAATATTCATCTATCGAAACCATCTCCGGCTTCGAAAATCAGGTCATCTCAGTCCTGGGCATTAGAATCAATTCAATTCTCTTCGTTATGCAATCTCATGAAAATATAAAAGATCCACTACCTGTGATGGATCGACACATACACAATTCAAGTTCTAAATCAAGAACAATAATCAAACATGTATGTGATTTCATTGGGATACTCAAGAAATATCATTCTCGAGTAATCTAATCCCTGACTCTTCTGTCAAATTATACCTTCGTTTTACTCTGTTCGAAGTTGCTTCAATTATTGTTTTCACCTCTGTTTTAATCACCTTCCGAGAACTTCACAGAATCATAGTCCGGTATCTGTAACATAAGTTCCCAGTATTTCGAATTCAATCCTATTTATAATACAAGTCTCTGGTTTCTGTGGAATTTCCAACGCAATCGGTATGAATTCCACGTGTCATGCTGAGTATTGATATCTCAGAACAGGATATACTCACACCGCTTCGAAATCAGTTCCCCCTTTCATACTTATCGTTTAACAGATTTTTCAACTGTTGTTCATCGTTACCAGTCGCTGAAATGATCAAACTTTGTCATATGAGACATTCTGCAGCTGGTTTTCACATTTCTTCAACCAGCAGTAGCAGCATTATCAGTCGCTATGATCGAATCGCGACAAAACCCAGTCGCAGCAAGAATCCAGTCGCAGTGCTTTGAAATCAAAACGATGCCGCTACAACTAATCCCCACGACGTCGTAACATACCAACGTCTACCATCAGCTGGTCTCTCCATTAGTCCAACGACTGGTTTCGCTAATTCCTTCAAAACGGCATCGTATTAATGTTCCTATTTCAAACCCACCAGCGGCTGATTTCGCGAAACCACTCAAAACGACGACGCATCAACTAATCTAAATGACGCCGTACAGATTATACCAACATCGCTACCAACTGCTGGTCGTCCAGCAGACACCCATTCTTCTCAACGATTCAAAGCCATCAGTTGCACTTAATCAAACGGCGTCGCTGCGCCTACAACATCTAATCTAGTCTACGCATACAAAAACCAGCAGTTGAATAAAGGAAACTCCTGATACTGGTTCCCACGTGCCCAACAGTAATCTACACGTGTCGCCTTCTCAACCATTCTCGCGCTAACTACAACAACGACCAGCAGCAACCACGCAACACAACTAAAACCAGCAGGTAACCCTGCGTCATGCCTTCGTCACCAAAACCAGTCGACGTTTTGATAAATCAGCAGGTGAACAAGGAAACTCCTGCGTCTGGTACGTGGAGTCACCTCATTGGTTCTTGTGTTTTTGCGCGTTTCTACCAGCAGCAACCAACGTAAGTGAAATTCGAAATTCAACCCGTCGCACTACAGTAAGGTTGACCCTTGTTGACTTGGCTACAGTAACCTGCTGCTGATAATTTCTTCAAATTCGCTTCGTCTGGTTCCAACACTTAGCGAAATTTGACGATATAAAAATCCTCAACACACACACACACTTACAGAAGACATCCGAACTCATAAATCAAACTTTTATCAAAATCCATCATCTCCCAACTCCAAATTTTTACTAATTCTCCGCTTAATTATTGCGGGCATTACATATTAACTACTAGACAAAGCTCAATTCAACGAGAAATGCTCACCCTGAAGCTAAAAACACCAGTAGATTCACGCTTCCACTCCAACGCTAATTCAGGGCTTCAAATGGGTAGCAATCGAAAGAGCAACTCACAACTAATCCAGCGCCACCAAAATCACTCAAATCATCGGCGGAGAACGGCGGTATTTGACGGAATAAAATTCATGGTGAATAGTAGCTATTCCAGGATTTGGGAAAGGAGATAAGAAATATCGGGTTCTCAATATTCTAAGTGTCGATCAACACTTCTATATATATCTCTAAATCCACCAGCTGTTGTTCCTCTAATTCAGTCGTTGAGAAATGCTACAGTATACATCTTATAACAGTAACCAGCTTTTGCTCTCAACAAAACCAGACGCCACAACCAGTCGTTGCATTTCTCATAAGAACATCAAAACGACACCGTTTCAACTAACTCAAACGACGTCGCAAAGCTTCACCATCTGACAACAGATATATCTTGTGAAGCAACCAAAATATGGTAACAGATCTCTTCAAAAACCCATCAGCGACTGGTTTCGCGAAATTACACAAAACGACGATGCATCAACTAATCTAAACGACTCCGTAACGGTGACGTATACATTGCTGCCAACAGCTGGTCACCCAGCCGCAACGCATTCCTCACAACAATTCTCTCGCGACTGGTTCCTCAAACCATCGACTGGTCGCTCCTTCTAACGCAACTACTGCCAGCAGATAAGAACGCGTCATGCTTACGTCATCTCTACTGATTCAAAAATTCACCAGCTGAGAGCTACAGTAACGTTGACCCGTGTTGACTTCCGCTACAAGAACTTGCTGCTGACAGACTTTACCAAAATTCGCTACGTCTGCTTCTAATACTAAAGCTACGTCTGATTTCTAATACTTAGAAAATTTCAACAACACAAAATCCTCAAAATTCACGTGGCTAATCCCAAATCAACAAAATTAACCACTAATCCAAATCTGATTCCTCACATTAACCCCACCTTAAGAGTTTCGTCCCCGAAATCAAGGCAAACTCAGGGAAAATCAATCAAACAATCAGAATACGAAACAGAAATTCATCTAATTCAAACCCAAGAGTTCAAGATAACTGGGCAATCAACAAACGACAACTAGGGAAGAACATAACCAAAAACCAAAATCTAATACAATAGCTACTCAAACAGATGCGGCCACTCGCGCTGCATCTTCTCTTCCGGTTCCCAAGTTGCTTCTTCTCTGCCATGCTTGCTCCATTGGACCATCACCAACGGAACTACTTTGTTCCTCAGCTGATTCTCCTTCCTATCAAAAATCTGAACTGGATATTCAACATAACTCAAGGCAAAATCCAGCTCAACTTCATCGGTTCTCAACACATGGGACGGATCTGGCTCATATTTTCTCAACATTAACACATGAAAAACATCATGCATCGCTGCTAAATCCTCAGGCAGCCTCAATCGATATGCCAACTGTCCAATCCGCTCGACAATCTCAAAAGGACCAACGAATCTGGGAGCTAATTTGCCATTGAACCTGAAGCGCATCACGCTCTTGAAAGGAGAAACTTTGAGAAATACTCGATCGCCAACCTCAAATTCTAACGGTCGACGCCTTCGGTCAGCATAGCTAGTAAATCTTTCTTGGACAGCCTTCATTCTACTTCGAATCAAATCAATCTGGTCTTTCATATGCTGCACAAACTCAGGGGTAGAAAGTTTCTTCTCACCAACTTCTTCCCAACAAATTGGAGATCTGCATTTTCGACCATACAAAGCCTCAAATGGAGCCATTCCAATAGTCACTTGGTAGCTGTTGTTATACGAAAACTCCACAAAGTATAGCGAATCCTGCCAGCCACCACTGAAATCCATCACAACCGCTCGCAGCATATCCTCTAAAGTCTGGATGGTCCGCTTAGACTGACCATCTGTCTGTGGGTGATAGGCTGTACTCATAGCCAATCTCGAACCCATCGCTGCCTGCAAGCTCTTCCAAAATCGGGAAGTGAATCTCGGATCTCTATCGGATACTATCGAAACGGGAACTCCATGCAATCTAACCACATGGTCGATATACATCTTCGCCATTTTCTTCATCGAACACCTCACGTCATAGGAAATGAAATGGGCTGACTTCGAAAGTCTATCAATCACCACCCAAATCGCATCGCATCCCCTACCCGACCGAGGTAAATGAGTCACAAAATCCATGGCGATGTTTTCCCAATTTCATTGGGACACCTCCAAACTCTGTAGTAATCCACCCGGTCTCATTCTCTCAGCCTTGACCTGCTGGCAATTCAAACATCTAGAAACAAAACCAGAAACGACCGAGGTAAATGAGTCACAAAATCCATGGCGATGTTTTCCCAATTTCATTGGGACACCTCCAAACTCTGTAGTAATCCACCCGGTCTCATTCTCTCAGCCTTGACCTGCTGGCAATTCAAACATCTAGAAACAAAACCAGAAATGTCGCTCTTCATGCCTTCCCACCAATAGTGAGATTTCAAGGCATGGTACATCTTTCTCTTGCCCGGATGCACACTGTACTGGCTACAATGTGCTTCATTCATAATGATTTCCTTCAAATCGATCAAGTTCGGAACCACCAATCTTCCTCGAAATCTCAGACATCCATCCGAAGAAACAGAAAAATCATCAGATTGACCACTTCGGGCTTTAATCTTCAATCATGAATGTACGGATCAGTCCTCTGCGCCTCCCTGATGTCGCTCACAATCTGCGGTTCTACTTGAATCGAAGAAACCATAAAGTACTGATAACCCGGCTGGAAACGCCAACCATAAGTACTCAACTGCTCATAGACCTTAGAGACACTCAAAGACGAAAGCATCGTAGGCTGGGTCTTCCTACTCAAAGCATCCGCTACTGAGTTCATGCGCCCAGGCTGATACTGAATCTCACAATTAAAGTCCTTGAGCAATTCCATCCATCGTCGCTACCTCATATTCAAATCTGACTACGTGAAGATATACTTCAGGCTCTTGTGGTCGGTGTACACCACAAATTCTTCATCATACAGATAATGTCGCCAAATCTTCAAGGCAAACACTATCGCAGCCAAATCCAAATCATGAACAGGGTACCTCGTCTCGTGAGGCTTCAACTGTCGAGACGCATAGGCAATCACGTACCCGTTCTGCATCAACACACATCCTAAACCATTGAGAGAAGCGTCGGAGCACACCACAAATCCTCCGGATCCAGACGGTAGAGCCAAAACAGGAGCAGTAGTCAACTTCTCCTTCAACGTCTGAAAACTATACTCGCACTCGTCAGTCCAAACAAACTTCCGATCTTTCTGTGTCAACTGAGTCAATGGCCTGGCTATAGAAGAGAACTTCTCGATAAAACGCCTGTAATAGCCAGCCAATCCCAAGAAGCTACGGATCTCGGAAACGTTTCTAGGTCTCTCCCAGTTAAGAACTGCTTCGACCTTACTCGGATCTACCGAAATCCCTTGCGCCGAAATCACATGACCCAAAAAGATAATTCGATCAAGCCAGAATTCACACTTGCTGAACTTGGCGTACAATTGCGAGTCTCTCAATCTCTGCAACACCAGTCTCAAATGCTCCTTATGCTCTCTCAATATCATCGAGTACACCAGGATGTCATCTATGAAGACAATCACAAATCGATCAATATACTCGCTGAAGACGCGATTCATCAAATCCATGAAAACAGCTGGGGCATTCGTCAACCCAAACGGCATGACCAGAAACTCAAAATGCCCATATCGAGTCCCGAAAGCTATCTTCGCCACGTCAGCGTCTCTAATCCGCAACTGGTGATAACCAGAGCGCAAATCAATCTTCGAGTAGACAACCGATCCCTAAAACTGGTCGAACAAGTCATCAATCCTCGGCAAAGGATACCTGTTCTTCACCGTCACTTTATTCAGCTGTCGAAAGTCCACACACATCCTCATAGACCCATCCTTCTTCTTCACAAAAAGAATCGGAGCTCCCCAAGGCGACATACTCGGTCTGATGAAGCCTTTCTCCAAGAGATCTCTCAACTGGTCCTTCAACTCTTTCAACTCTGCTGGCGCCAACCGGTAAGGAGCTCTAGAAATCGGGGCAGTACCGGGCACCAACTCAATGCTGAAGTCGATCTCACGTCTCGGAGGGAATCCAGGAATCTCATCTGGAAACACGTCGGGAAACTCTCGAACGATCGGAATATCGCTCAAATCCAACCGCGACTCTTGAGAAACGTCAAGCGCATAAATCATAAATCCCGCGTTATCCAGCAATAGTAGGCTAAACATCTCCATGGCGGACACCAGTGGAATATTCGAGCGTGAATCAGCACCGTAGAACTCCCACTTCTCACCCGAGTCAGGGAGAAATCTCATCACACCATGAAAACAATCGACCGTAGCCTTATAGCTAGACAACACGTCCATCCCCAAGATGCAATCAAAATTTATCATTCCCAATACAATCAGCACCCGAGTCAGGGAGAAATCTCATCACACCATGAAAACAATCGACCGTAGCCTTATAGCTAGACAACACGTCCATCCCCAAGATGCAATCAAAATTTATCATTCCCAATACAATCAGATTGGACACTAATACGTGCTCATCAAATCGAAGCACACAATCCAACACCACTTCACGGGACCACAGATTCACACCAATAGGAGTAGACACGGAAACAACATCACACAATGGGGAAGAACTCAACCCATTCTCACACACAAACAACTCAGAAATAAAAGGGTGTAATGCACCAGTGTCAAATAAAACTCTCGCAGGATAATCGAAAATAGAGCATGTACCTGCGATCATCATACCAGGCATCTCCTCAGCCTTCTCTCTCGTCAAAGCATTCGCCTGAGCCTGCTGCGGAATCTGAAACGGAGGTCTCGAAGGTGCTCCAAATCTAGAAGGCTCACGGGGTTGGAATCCAGATCGTTGGGTAGGAGCAGGAAACTGCGATCTCTGAGATGAACCACCAGCTGATCCCTGCTGCGAACGAAGACTGACCCCTCAACAGAGGACACACTCTCAGGAAGTGTCCTGGCTGTCCACAGTTACGGCAGGATCCCTGAACTCCATGGCACTGCGAAGTCGGATGCCTTCCTCCACACTGTCCACACAACATGCCACTAGAACCACTGCCAGAACCACTGCCAGAACCAGAACTCACAGAACCAGAGGAACTCGAATCCGCCTTCTTCTTGAACTGTTTCCCTTGAGGTCGAAATCTCTGGCGGTTCGACTGTTGCTGTTGCTGTGACCCCTGAGGAGAATAGAAAGACTGTGACGCATCCTGAACAGGCTGATAGGTGCATCCAGTAGTCGGCTGAATCGGAGCCTCAACCTCCATCAAACTCTCCTCAATATCCACCGCTCGGTTCATCGCATCAATATAGATCGCAGGCGAACCAGACAAAACCATCCGGTACAAATCAGGCCTCAAGCCTTTCAAAAACTTGTTCCTCTTTGTCCTATCTTGGTTGGCAACGTGTGGTACATAGACCAAAAGCGCAGAAAACTGTCGGGCATACTCAGCCACTCGCATGCTGCCCTGTCTCAGATTATCGAACTCCCGCTCCCGGCTGTTATAGCAACCTCCATCAAACTCTCCTCAATATCCACCGCTCGGTTCATCGCATCAATATAGATCGCAGGCGAACCAGACAAAACCATCCGGTACAAATCAGGCCTCAAGCCTTTCAAAAACTTGTTCCTCTTTGTCCTATCTTGGTTGGCAACGTGTGGTACATAGACCAAAAGCGCAGAAAACTGTCGGGCATACTCAGCCACTCGCATGCTGCCCTGTCTCAGATTATCGAACTCCCGCTCCCGGCTGTTATAGAAGGACTCCGGGGTATACTCCTATTGAAATCACAGAAGCTCTCCCAAGTGATCACAGCCCCACTATCACGAAGGATACGGGAAGTACCTCTCCACCAGCGTTGTGCATTGTCTCTCAGCTGCAACACAGCCAGCTTCAGTCTCTTCTCGGGAGCGTACTCCAGAGTATCGAACAACTCCTCCATCTGAGCTAACCAAGCCTCAGCCATCGCACCACCCTCTGCTGCAGAAAACGTCGGAGGGTTCGTCCGCTGAAACCTAGCTAAGACCAACTCCATCCTGCCTATTTGTCTAGTAACATCCTCAACCTGATGAACATCATCATCACTACCTGCCCTAGACTCCTACTCAGTACGTCTAGTCGTCCTACCTCTTCCTCTTCTCGGCAGCATCTAAACAAGTCTAGAGGTAAGATCTCAAAGCAGATAATCGCATAGACAGATAAGAGATCACATAAGTCACAGATTCAATCAAAAATCAAATCAAAACTCTGTGCCTAGACTCGAGTGTGATCAAAGGAAATCGAGCTTATCCCAGTTTAAGCTCTGATACCAAAAATGTCAGGCCCCGTGCTAATTACTCAAGATAATAGCACAATTAAGCACATAATCACGGAAGCGAAAAATCGGGCTTAAAAATTTTCGAAATATAATTGGGCCTGAACTTAAAAACATCATTCAAAATATTCGTAATCAAAATACAAGTTAACTCAAACTCATATATCGACATAGACAGATAAGAGATCACATAAGTCACAGATTCAATCAAAAATCAAATCAAAACTCTGTGCCTAGACTCGAGTGTGATCAAAGGAAATCGAGCTTATCCCAGTTTAAGCTCTGATACCAAAAATGTCAGGCCCCGTGCTAATTACTCAAGATAATAGCACAATTAAGCACATAATCACGGAAGCGAAAAATCGGGCTTAAAAATTTTCGAAATATAATTGGGCCTGAACTTAAAAACATCATTCAAAATATTCGTAATCAAAATACAAGTTAACTCAAACTCATATAAAACAGGTAACACAATTATCAATTCAAATACAGACCCCCAAAAATACATAAGACACGGGGCATCCCCCGGGTTCGATACATAAATAAAATAACTGGGACTCATGGAAATGGGGATCGACCAGCTGAATCTCCACTCTGTCCAGCTTGGTTACCTGAAGATCCTGCAAATGGGTAACACAGACCCAAACAACACAAAAGCAGGAAAACAGATACGCGGTCAAGCCTCATTACGAAGAGCTAATCAAAACAGCTAATCATGCGGCATGCTATAATCAATGCTATGAAATGCATGAGGGCTATCAAAGATCGGATAGCTAGACCAGCAAGCCGACTGGAAATCATATCGATCGAGCCTCTATACCACGCACAGCAAGTCAGCCGGTGGAAATCATCGGTCCGTGATCTTCAGGGCCCGTCAGCCCATCATAGCTCGGTGGTCTTCAGACACGACAAGTCAGTCGGTCACCACTCCGATGATAGCGTTGGACTTTTCAGGCACAACAAGTCAGTCGGCCAGTCACAACGTGGCTCTCAATCAGGTCATAAATCAATCTGTCAGGCTCAATATGTATGCATGAATGCCAATTAAATAATCAATGCACAATGCATACCATACGTTACGTGAAACAGCATATATAATTCAAACAATTCAAAAGACTGCAACGTAAATTCACATAATCAGATAAGCAATTTCATAACATCGATCACAGCCATGTCCACGCTCAAAGATGTTAAATCTGCTCAATTCGTACCTCAATCCTCAAAATTCTACCTCACAGATTCCTCAATTGCACGGCAGGACTTCCTCGAAACTGGAATCTGTTTCAAAGCCTCGAAAATCAGCTTAACTCAAGCATAAATCAGAACCTGTACACTCTAATACCTACGGACAGAACTATACTCAAGTTCTAAACAATTCTACGCAGGTATTAGCTACTAGACAAAGCTCAATTCAACGAGAAATGCTCACCCCGAAGCTTAAGCCAGCAGGAGAACACACGAAACAGACTTCTCCAAAAGCTTCAAACACCAGTAGCTTCACGCTTCCACTCCAACGCTAATTCAGGGCTTCAAATGGGTAGCAATCGAAAGAGCAACTCACAACGAATCCAGCGCCACCAAAATCACTCAAATAATCGGCGGAGAACGGCGATAATTGACGGAATAAAAGTCATGGTGAATAGTAGCTATTCGAGGGTTTGGGAAAGGAGATAAGAAATATCGGGTTCTCAATATTTCTAAGTGTCAATCAACACTTCTATATATATATATATCTCTAAATCCACCAGCTGCTGTTCCTCTAATTCAGTCGTTGAGAAATGCTACAGTAGACATCTTATAACAGTAACCAGCTTTTGCTCTCAACAAAACCAGACGCAACAACCAGCCGTTGCATTTATCAAAATAACATCAAAACGACACCATTTCAACTAACTCAAACGATGTCGCAAAACTTCACCAGCTGACAACAAATATATCTTGTGAAGCAACCAAAAGCTGGTAGCAGATCTCTTCAAAAACCCATCAGCGACTGGTTTCGCAAAATTACACAAAACGACGACGCGTCAACTAATCTAAACGACGCCGTAACGGTGACGTATACATTGCTGCCAACAGCTGATCATCCAGCCGCAACGCATTCCTCACAACAATTCTCTCGCGACTGGTTCCTCAAACCATCGACTGGTTGCTCCTTCTAACGCAACTACTGCCAGCAGATAAGAACGCGTCATGCTTACGTCATCTCTACTGATTCAAAAATTCACCAGCTGAGAGCTACAGTAACGTTGACCCGCGTTGACTTTCGCTACAAGAACTTGCTGCTGACAGACTTTACCAAAATTCGCTACATTTGCTTCTAATACTAACGCTACGTCTGATTTCTAATACTTAGAAAATTTCAAAAACACAAAATCATCAAAATTCACGTGGCTAATCCCAAATTAACAAAATTACCACTAATCCAAATCTGATTCCTCACATGGAACCGGTCTACACCAAATTACAACCAAACCGATCCATGTAGCGCCACCAGATTTATCTCTTCAAAGCTGGTTTCTCCAAACGACGTCGCTTCATCACCCGCTTCAAATATTCAACTTAGCGTACGCAAAATGTCTTGCGACGCAACCCTTAAGCATCCAACCAGCCAGATCTGACCGTCCTACGAAAACTAACCCAAATCTGAATCCACGCACAAACCAGCGTACGTTCACTAAGCATACCAGCTCAAAGCTGGTCCATCCCAGATCAGCTCACACCTGATCTGGTCTATGCTATATCCGATTAATTAAATCAATTGCTCCACTATCTTTCGGGTCTCACATTCCTCCTCCACTAAAACAATATTTCATCCTCGAAATCAAACAACAAACTCCAGACTCAGTATCACGAAACCAAAACTGGAAATACGCAAAACATACTATGCACAGAGCTACTAACAGCACTCTAACAGGCACCAGGAGGCTACTAACCAAGATTAATTGGGAAGCAATAGCAAACAATTTAGCTACTAGAGTTAATGCAAAATCTACCAAACAAATGAGGCCACTCACGCTGCATCTTATCCTCTAACTCCCACGTAACTTCCTCCCTACCATGCTTGCTCCATTGGACCATCACCAAAGGAATGGTCTTGTTCCTGAGCTGTTTCTCCTTCCTATCTAAATCTGCAAGGGATATTGTTAGGATCGATTTACCGGGGGTGGTGTCCATGAGCTCTGCCAAAACTCACATTAGCTCTCACACAGCCTTGACATCAACCCCGTAAGTTACATACATTTAAAATCAGAGTTGAAAAACCAGCATGCAACTCAAACTGGATCGCGTTTATGTAGAACCAGCTCGGCGCTAAACCAGCGCAGTGCAAGAGCCTGGTTTTAACTGGTCGTTGAAACCAGCTCAATGAAAAGCCGTGCGATCTGGTTATTTATTACTTGAGCTGTAATAGCTCAGTGTTTTTGAAAGGTTTTGAGCACCGAGAAACAGATTGGGTATGAAATAAACTCATGCGGAAACAACCCAAACTGAACTATGAAAATTGAAAGCTAAATGAACAGATTTTAAAACATGCTATGAGTATGCAGAAACTAAGTGCAGAAAGCTGTAAATATAAATTGTACGCTGCAAATTTGTTTATGAAAGTTCGGAACTCAATCTCCTACATCTCCCCTTCTTCCGTAATGGGAATGATCCACTATAAGACTTTGATTACAACGACCCTTGTTGCGACCCAATCCTATAACTTACAGCCGCAAGAACTCCTAGCAACACAACTGCACACCAGCCCGCAAGTTGTGTGCGTCTAACTCACTTCTTTACTGCCTCATTGAGAAAGGCTACAAAGACTTGTTTAACGTCTCTGTCCAAAGACTACAATGATTTGGTGTATGTGATTCACTCACTAATCTATACAGCTCATCTCTCGAAACTGTGATTGAATCTTTTTGTGAGAAATTACAATGTAAGCTCTCTCTCAAATGTATTCTCACTCGTTGTCTTCCCTGTTTTTTTTGTGCATCTCTAACTGCTTTGTTTTCATTTTGCTCTTGTGCACACACCATTCACTGCTGCCAGCTTCTGCTCTTGATATAGCCTCTTGTGCAATTCTATCCGTTGGACACAAAGGTGTAGCCGTTGTAAAGGCTTCTGTAAAGTTTCTGACAGTATTGTACCTTGTGTCCTTTTGCATTTAATGCAATTGTAGGCTTTGTTGACTCTGAGCTCTCTTCATTTACTGCGCTGCAACCTTTGCTGAAATTGAGCTCTGTGAAGCTGTTCCTGATGTGAACAGGACGCAACAAATCAATTTGAACAACGTTAATTCAATCTTCACATGTATTTGTGTTCAAACTGCTTTGTCCATCTGAGTTGGTTGCTCCCAGCTGGTCACTAAGCTGGTTTGTCCCAGCTGGTTCTGTTCACTTCTTATCTGCTTTTAGTTCTGAGCTGATCTTGACCACAACTGCTCTAAGCTGATACTTCTCTTCGTAACTCAGCTCTTCTTCTACGTAGAACTACTTGATCATCTTGGATCTTCTCTGATGAATCAGCTTGGGCGTCCCCTCACTGTTCCAGCTTTGGATCACGTAGTGGTGAGTTGTACTCGTTGGACCTTTTTGGAGGAGATAGCACTGGTCTCATGAGAAATCTACAATGGAAGCGAGCTGGTACAGAGATAGAAGCGAGCTGGATGAAGAGAAATGTAGCAGCTTGGCAGCGAGCTGGAACAAAGCACTGTAGCAGATCAGCTGCATGAAGAAGATGAGAGCAGTAGAATAGAAGAGGATACTTATTCTTCATAGTAGCCTTATTCAGTTTGAGAAAGTCGATGCACATCCTCATCGAACCATCCTTTTTCTTCACAAACAGAGTAGGAGCTCCCCACGGTGACATGCTAGGTCGAATAAAGCTTTTCTCCAACAAATCGCTAAGCTGCACCTTCAACTCGGCTGGTGCTAAACGATAAGGGGTTCGTGAGATAGGAGTTGTACCAGAAACCAACGCTGAAGTCAATCTCCCTCCTCGGAGGAAAACCAGGAATCTCCTCGGGGAACACATCAGGGAAGTCACGAGCAACGGGGATGTCACTAAGCTCTACGCACGACTTCGAGGATGCATCCAAAGCATAGATCATGAACCCTACATTCTCCAACGACAGGAGGCCAAACATCACCATAGCAGAGAGCAACGGAATCTTTGATTGGGAATCGTGGCCGTAGAAATTCCACTTCTCACTAGACTGGGGTCGAAAACGCACAACGCCATGGAAACAATCCACAGTGTCCCTAAAACTAGACAACACGTCCAATACCACTATACAATAGAAATCCCACATAATTAATCGAATCAGGTTTGCTACCAACACATTCTCGTCAAACCTAAGTATGCCATTCAACAAAATCTCTTGGGAGAATAGGCTCGCACCAACAGAAGTGGAAACAGAAACAATATCACGCAAAAGGTGGTACGCAAACCATGCTCAACCCCAAATGCATCAGCTATAAACGAATGTGGTGCTCCAGTATCAAACAACACACGTGCTGGAAAATCAAAAACAGTACAAGTACCTGAAATCACTCCTCCAGGCGTGCCCTCTACTTTCTCCCGCGTCATGGAATTAACCTGGGCCTGCTGAGACCTTGAGAAATGGGGTTGGGAAGACTGTCCAAAACGCTAAGGACCAGGCTGCTGAAACGGCCTATCCGGAGCTTCCCCCATCCTCTGCTGCTGAACAGGGAAATAACGACCTCGAGGTGACTCACCAGAACGACCCTGAGGTGGGGCAGCGGTGTGCTGAGATCCAGCCAAAGGACATACTCTCGCAAAATGCCATACTCCGCAAAAATTGCAAGCACCCTGAACCCCTAAACACTGCGTCGAAGGGTGTTTGCCTACACATTGACCACAAAAGGTAGCCCTGGGACTACTGCTGCTGCTCGAACTACCTGAACCAGAAGAACTAGAACCCTGATTCTTCTTAAACTGATGGCCACGAGGCCTGAACCTGTGGCGTCCAGATTGTTGTGCCGATTGCTGGGGCTGCTGGGATGACTGAGGAAATTGGGGAGGTTGCACCCCTTGAACACTGGGACGTGTACCTCGAGCAGCTTGTGGCGGAATCCGAGACCTGCGGTTCCGTAACCCTTCCTCAATATCCATCGCCTTGTCCACCGCATCCTCATAACTAGTGGGTGAACTTGCCAACACCAAAGAATAAAGATCCTCGTTCAGCCCTTCCAAGAATCGGTTCCTATTCGCCCTCTCACGGCCAGACACATGAGGAACATAGGCAAGGAGAGAAGAAAACCTCTAGCATACTCCCCCACAGACATGGTTCCCTGAACCAAGTTATCGAACTCGTGCTCTCGGGCATTAACATAGGACTCCGGAACGTACTCCTGACGGAATGCAGTACAAAAAGTGTCCCAAGTAATCTCCATATCAGTCTCCTCAAGAGTTCGGGAAGCACCTCTCCACCAGCGCTCTGCATTCTTCGTCAACTGAAAGGTAGCTAAACTCAGTCTGCGCTCATCATCATAACGCACTCGATCAAACAGCCCTGTAATGTGCTACAACCAGGACTCAGCATCGGAACTAGATTCGTCACCATTGAACGTCTGAGGATTCATCTGCTGAAACCTCGCCATTATCAGTTCCATTTCGTCCACATGGGCTGCCAACACATCCACCTCATCATCAACCTGTCTAGCACGCCTACGAACAGGGATACTATGCTCTACCTCCTCGCTCTGAGCCTCAGATTCTATCGGGATCTGCCTCGTAGATCTACCCCTACGTCTAGGCGGCATCTAGGCAAACACTAATACAATAAGATCACACAGCAATTATATCACATAGTCAAGCACATGCAACAAGCAACAAAGTGCCTACACTCAAGTGTGATCGAAAGAATTCGAGCTTATCCCAGTTTAAGCTCTGATACGAAAAATGTCAGGCTCGGTGCACAAATCAGGGATTAACCACGCAATAAACAAGGGCGGAAGAATTTAAAAAGTGGCTAAATTTTTTTGCTTTGGCCTGACTTAGAAAACATAATTTAAAAATACACTTATACTCAAATATTGGTTTTACAACAACCCAAAAGCTGAACACCAGCAGCTGCATAAACAATGACAAGCATCGAGTGCCCTAAAACAATACAAACTCAAATCAGCAATAGAACGCCAACACGGGACATTCTCCGGCGATGACTCTAATACATAATTATACAGTATAGATAACTGGGACACTCTATCCACCTCTCGTGGCACCACCAGCTGAGTCATCTCCATGATCAGCTGAGAAACGTGGGTAACCTGAACAACACCAGCAGCTGCATAAACAATGACAAGCATCGAGTGCCCTAAAACAATACAAACTCAAATCAGCAATAGAACGCCAACACGGGACATTCTCCGGCGATGACTCTAATACATAATTATACAGTATAGATAACTGGGACACTCTATCCACCTCTCGTGGCACCACCAGCTGAGTCATCTCCATGATCAGCTGAGAAACGTGGGTAACCTGAACAACACACAAACATCCAAAACAACCAGCCCCAGAGGGACATGGGGTCAAACCCCAGTACGGAGAGTAATACGAACAGCTAACAGATAGCAACAGATATAAATGCACGTGCCATGCATGAGACAGCAGGATGCAACTGGCTACAAACAAATCAGGAAGCCAAAGGAGCTCAAGGACCAGCTCAGCATCTGTCAATCAGATCGAATGAATAAAAGTGGCCACGAAGCATGTGAAAGCGTGGTAGCTATCCACTCGTCTCAACACACGGTACCAGAGCATAACCAAATCACTCAACCTGTTGTTGCCAAAGCTCATGAGAGCGTGGTAGCTATGCACTCGTCTCATAGCGGCTAACAACTGAACCAGCAGGGAGATGAGGAGCACGATATTGCCGCTCGTCCTCAATAACAGCATCCTGGTACACAGGGTTTAGCACAACAACAAATGGCTAATAGATATAAGCTCAACGGGAAAGATGCGTGTATGCAATTACAACAACGTGCAACCAACAGCACAGAACAGAGGTAAACAATAACAGCACAATAGCATACAATGCACAACACACCAGCAAGCATACATATATATCCATGCTCATCCAAAGCTGTAATACTAGCTCAAATCCGTATCTTAGCTTATGTGCTTCAATTACCACAACAACGGTACCGAGCAACTCAGATCTAAAACCTGATTAACCAACAATCAACAAAAACTCAGGGACAGTAAGCACAGAACTACGAACTGGGAGCCATCAGCTCAACCCAGCTCTATCCTACCCTTAGAACACGATAGCTTCTAAACAAAGTATAAGGTAGGATCTAATAGTACTCGAAAAAGCACTACCTGCACGGAAGAACCAATCGACTGGAACGCGAACAGATAACTTATTCGCGTACTTCTTCTAGCTAACCAAAGCCTTCGAAAGTGGTAGCAATGGAAGCGTCTTGGCAAGGGGAACTCAACACTACCAACCTTGCTCAAAGCTGCATCGTCTACCGTCGGGAAACGGAAATCAACCACGATGAACAGTATCTAGGGTTCTAAGACGAACTGGGATATCGAAATCTCGAGAGGAATATCTTCTAAGTGTTGGGAAAATAATTGCGAGATCACAGTCAAAGTCCTCTATTTAAAATAACCCAAATCTCTCAGATTCGATGAACAGTAGCCACCGACACATTGGGGCTCACAGCTTATACCAACTCAAATCTGAACACTATACCAGATCTGACTCTACTTATGCCAGATCTGAACTCCTCCAAACGACATCGCACAAAAGTCCCACTCAGATCTGACCAACTCACAACCAAATCTGGTTTCCCAAAACGGCGTCGCACCACAATCCAGCTCCCTGCTTACCCAGTAGTAACATATCCAAATGTAACCCTTAGCAACAGCTCTACGCTATAACAGGTCATCCGTTGGCCCACTCACACGTGTCATCCAGCTAGCGCTTACACGGGTACACTTAAACGGCGTTGCATCACAACCCAGATCTAGATGACCAGATCTCACACAACACTGTCCAGCACATAATACACTCGACCAACATCTACTGGTAACCCGAAACGACATCGCACTACCTCCCGGTCTGGACAAACCGGAACCTATCTACACCAAATTACAAACCAAACCGATCCACGTAGCGCCACCAGATTTCTCTCTTCAAAGCTGGTTTCTCCAAACGACGTCGCTTTAGCACCCGCTTCAAATATTCAACTTAGCATACCCAAAATGGCTTGCATCGCAACCCTTAAGCATCCAACCAGTCAGATCTGACCGTCCTACGAAAACTAACCCAAATCTGAATCCACGCACAAACCAGCGTGCGTTCACTAAGCATACCAGCTCAAAGCTGGTCCATCCCAGATCAGCTCACGCCTGATCTGGTCTATGCTAAACCCGATTAATTAAATAAATTGCTCCACTAATCTTTTGGGTCTCACACTGGATGCATAATTATTGTTGTATATGCTGATGATTTAAACATCATTGGTACGAATAAGGAGATTCAAGATGTTGTGATGTATTTAAAGGAAGAATTTGAAATGAAGGACCTTGGAAAAACCAAGTATTGTCTTGGTTTACAAATTGAGTACAAAGAAGGTGGAAACACCAGTCAAATTATACAGAAAAGGTCCTTACAAGTTTTAATATGGATCAAGCTGTGAGGACTAGAAATCTGTTAAGTATAATTTAATGGCTAATCAGCTTTTGGATTAAGATTTGTCACGGAATTGTGATTTATGGGTGTTCAGATTTGGTTTAGATTTGATCAGCTGTGAGTTGCTGGTTCTCTGGTGAGATTAGCATCGAATTTGGAGTTCAGATGTTGCCTAGCGCGTTTTCAGTAGCGGGCGTTGTTATGTCGTCGTTTTGGATTAGCGTAGAAGACAGCAGTGAGTTGCGCGAGCATTCAGCTGTTGGTATTCAGCAGTGGCGTAATCAGATGTCAACGCTAGTCAACTCAGCAGTGAGTGTGTAATGAGAAGCAGCTGTTAGCGTTAGCGCACGAGAGAGAAGCTATCACGTGTTGGTCAACAGCTGAGTTGACCACTGGTATAATTAACGTAGTTCAGTTGTTGCTAGTATAGGTGTTGGGAAGCCGCGGCGGATTCGGATCGCGCCTCCCAGCGAGGCAGCGGAAGAACAAAATTTCCGGGAGACGATCAATACAATTTAAAACAAATCATCTATGACATTTATAGGGTGTTCGGATGACTACCTTGCTGGCAACTCGTGCCTGGCTCCGACCAATTTCTCGAGGAAACCGGCACTTCACGGTAGATTGCGGTAGACTGCGTCAATCAGGTCCACGACCAAATGCGAGACTCCTTCGTCAGCCTGCACTAGAAGGACTGACGAGATCGGCGCGGACGGATTCTCCTCGTCAAGTTGGCCTGAACAAATTCCGGCGGCACGTGGCGGCGGCGACGGCTTTTAGAGGAGGAAAGGGGGCGGCGGCCACTTGCTAGGTTTAGGGTTTGTAGTTGTGTTACGTTATGAGTTAATTAGTCTAAGTCTACATTAAGTAGACTTGGTGATGGGTTTGGATCCGGCCCAACGGGCCCAGGTCCAACGGATGAACATTCGGTTCATCCCCATCACCGAGACTTCATCGTAACTCCGATCGGCGATCAGATCGGACGGATCGACTCAATTTCCAAAACTGAATGCTATGATCTTAAAAACCATTTTTCAGAACCCCAGTGCAAAATGACCGTTTTGCCCCTCAACAGCGGAAAATCCCGATTTGACACCTGTTGACTTTTAGGAAGTCGCACTCCCCAAAATCCTTTTTTCATGCTCAACACATTGAGCTGAGTATCCGTGAGGGAATCTCGAATCCAGTACTTGTGTGACCCTCAATGGTTTAGGGATACAGCTAGCCGTGGGCCCACAACCATTGTGGTTCCGGAATCACAATTCCGGACTTGCCCATCGGATCATGGTAAGAGCGTCTAGCAACATCGCCCCATGATCCCCTAGGTATCACTGATAGTGCCTGCAAGAACCAGTTGGTCGTGGTTAGCGTACAGTACGGTCCTTTCAATCCATATATCCCGATCAGATCAACGACCATTGGTAAATCGATAGTCGCTAAAGATCCGATAGCTATGCATACATCTTGGAGATCGAATAGTGACATCGCTGTTAGAGTAGATGCCCAACTAGCCAACTTTTGGCGTGTGGGTTTATAGACTCTTGTATATGACAATCTTTATATATGATATTCGCATTTATTTATATGGCATTCTTTACTTTCATTGTGTGTATGATGATTTACAATTGCGTTGAGTAAAGACCTAGAATGCACTTAAGTGTATGTTAGATGTGATAGTGGGTATGACGGCTATCATGAAACACATCTAATAGTCACTGTGTATTCTGAACATGTTCCTAGTCGATTGGGACGTCAAAATGAGGATAAGGCCGCCCGAGCTAGAGACTAGTATCTGCGATGCGAAGTACCATATTTCATTGGTAGGGAACATTGTGATGTTCTGAGCATGCAGATAGATAGTGACCTGGTGATCTATCGAACTACCCTCGTTCCGACTTTCCAAGTGGTTACCATTTGTCAAGTGGATAAGTCTGAGGTCTTGGTTGTACTGATTAGTCCTCACGACTCGAAACGTCATTGAGACTCTAAATGATAGGCGTCTCACTTTGACCCATTTGCCGACTCACTTGGGGTCATAAGGCGTCGGGATTGGGTGAGACCCCGATGCATGTAGGAGTCGATGCATCGTTGTCGAGGATTCACCGCTCGCAGACATGCGTGGATATCCTATGCTATCTGAGGGGATAATAGTGTATAAATCTCTGGCCAGAGTATTAGAAGTGTTTTAGGTAAATGTGTTTACCTAGTTACACTCGTGATGTCACTATTCGATCTCCAAGATGTATGCATAGCTATCGGATCTATAGCGACTCTCGATTTTCCAATGATCGTTGATCTGATCGGGATATATGGATTGAAAGGACCGTACTGTACGCGAACCACGACCAACTAGTTCTTGCAGGCACTATCAGTGATACCTAGGGGATCATGGGGCGATGTTGCTAGACGCTCTTACCATGATCCGATGGGCAAGTCCGGAATTGTGATTCCGGAGCCACAATGGTTGTGGGCCCACGGCTAGCTGTATCCCTGAACCATTGAGGGTCACACAAGTACTGGATTCGAGATTCCCGCATGGATACTCAGCTCAATGTGTTGAGCAGACGAAGAGGATTTTGGGAGTGCGACTTCCTAAAAGTCAACTCGGGTCAAATCGAGATTTCCCGACGTTGAGGGGCGAAACGGTCATTTTGCACTGGGGTTCTGAAAAATGGTTTTTCAGATCATAGTATTCAGTTTTGGAAACTGAATCGATCCGTCCGATCTGATCGGCGATCGGAGTTACGATGAAGTCACGGTGGTGGGGTTGAACCGAATGTTCACCCGTTGGACCCGGGCCCGTTGGGTCGGTCCAAGTCATCATTAAGTCTATTTAATTAGACTTGATTAACAAAAAAAACTAGATGATCAAACCCTAACCCTAAGCAAAAGACCGCCGCCCCCTCTCTTCATCTACCTCAAGCCGCCGCCGTGCGCCGCCCGCCGCCGCCGCTCGTCGGACTTGTTCCGGGTAGATTTTCGAGGAGAATTCATTGGCGATAAAATCCTTCAGCCTTATAGTGCAGGCTGATTGGAGGGAGATCGATTCCGGTCGTGGACCTGATTGATGGATCTACCGCCACCTACCGTGAAGAGCCGGCGTTCTTGCAATTCCGGTTGGAGCCAGGCACAAGTGCCAGCAAGGTATTCCTTAAAACACCCTATGAATGTCATAGAATTGTTTTGTATTATATCGTATTGATCGTCTCCCGGCACATGATTTTCGTTCTTCTGCTGCCTCGCCGGGGGGCGTGATCCGGATCCCAACAATCGCGAGTGTAACTAGGTAAACCCATTTACCTAAAACACTTCTAGTACTCTGGCCAGAGATTTATACACTATTATCCCCTCAGATAGCATAGGATATCCACGCATGTCTGCGAGCGGCGAATCCTCGACAACGATGCATCGACTCCTACATGCATCGGGGTCTCACCCAATCCCGCCGCCTGATGACCCCAAGTGAGTCGACAAACGAGTCAAAGTGAGACGCCTATCATGTAGAGTCTCAATGACATTTCGAGTCATGAGGACTAATCAGTACAACCAAGACCTCGGACTTATCCACTCGACAAATGGTAACCACTTGGAAAGTCCAAACGAGGGTAGTTCGACAGATCATCATGTCACTATCTATCTGCATGCTCAGAACATCACAATGTTCCCTACCAATGAAACATGGTACTTCGCATCGCAGATACTAGTCTCTAGCTCGGGCGTCCTTATCCTCATTTTGACGGCTCAATCGACTAGGAACATGTTCAGAATACACAGTGACTATTAGATGTGTTTCATGATAGCCGTCATACCCACTATCACATCTAACATACACTTTAGTATATTCTAGGTCTTTACTCAACGCAATTGTTAATCATCATACAACACAATGAAAGTAAAGAATGCCATATAAGTAAATGCGAATATCATATATAAAGATTGTCATATACAAGAGTCTATAAACCCACACGCCACAAGTTGGCTATTTGGGCATCTACTCTAACAATCTCCCACTTGCCCTAAAGCCAACTACTCATCAGACGCAGTCATATTGTTTCGCGATGTTTTTCAAACAACGGTCCAGGCAAGGGCTTCGTAAGTGGATCAGCAACGTTGTCTGCAGAGGCGACTCTCTCAACTGTTATGTCACATCTAGCCACAATATCCCGGATTATGTGGTATTTCCTCAGTATGTGTTTAGATCTTTGGTGAGACCTAGGCTCCTTTGCTTGCGCAACGGCACCCGTGTTGTCGCAGTACACCGGGACTGGACCAACTCCATTAGGAATGACGCCCAACTCTTGGACGAAATTCCTTATCCAAACGGCCTCCTTAGCAGCAGCTGATGCTGCAATGTACTCAGCCTCAGTGGTTGAATCCGCGATGGTGTCTTGCTTGGAACTCTTCCAAGAGACAGCACCACCATTGAGCATGAACACAAATCCAGAAGTTGATTTCGAATCATCCACGTCACACTGGAAGCTAGAATCAGTGTAGCCTTCCAGTTTCAGTTCACCACCCCCATAGACCATGAACATATTCTTAGTCCTTCGTAAGTACTTAAGAATATCCTTCACGGCCTTCCAATGCAATTGGCCGGGGTTGGCCTGGTAGCGGCTCGTGACACTCAGAGCATATGCGACATCCGGTCTAGTCGAGATCATGCCATACATAATACTACCTATAGCCGAGGCATATGGTACACGTGTCATACTCTCTATCTCTTCATCAGTCTTTGGACACATAGACTTGGACAGAGTGACCCCGTGGCACATAGATAGGTGTCCTCTCTTGGACTCTTCCATAGAGAACCTCTTAAGTATGGTATCGATGTAGGTAGCTTGGGTGAGTACGAGCATCCTCTTAGATCTATCCCGATAGATCTGTATTCCAAGAATATAGGATGCTTCACCCATGTCCTTCATCGAAAATCTGCTAGACAACCATACTTTAGTTGACTGCAACATTCCTACATCATTCCCAATGAGTAGAATGTCGTCAACATAAAGTACTAGGAACGTCACAGCGCTTTTAACTACCTTCTTGTAAACACATGGCTCCTCGGGATTCTTGATGAAACCAAATTCCTTAATTGTTTCATCGAATCTTAGGTTCCAACTTCACGATGCTTGTTTGAGACCGTAGATCGATCTCTGATACTTGCATACCTTATGCTCGCTTCAAACAGATGTGAAACCCTCAGGATGCGTCATATAGATCTCTTCCTTAATGTTTCCATTAAGGAACGTAGTTTTCACATCCATTTGCCATATCTCATAGTCGTACCATGCGGCTATGGCTAACAATATTCTAATTGACTTGAACATTGCGACGGGCGAGAAGGTTTCATCATAGTCAACACCTTGCCTTTGAGTGTAACCTTTCGCGACCAGTCGTGCCTTGTAGGTGATTACCTTACCATCAGGCCCAAGCTTCCTCTTGTATACCCATTTGCATCCAATAGGAACAATTCCTTCGGGAGGGTTAACGAGAGTCCAAAATTGGTTAGCATGCATTGAGTCAAACTCAGACTGCATTGCTTCAAGCCACAAATTAGAATCAGCATCGGAAATTGCCTCCTTGAAAGTTCTTGGATCAGATCCAACAACTTGATCACCTTGATCATCTTCAAGGAGAAAACCATATCTTTCAGGAGCCCTAGGAACCCTTTCGGATCTCCTAGGTGCGACCATTTATGGTATTGGCTCTGTAGGTGCAGGAGACTCACCTGGTACTTCAATTGGATCTCGAACCTCTTCGAGTTCTACTATTCTGCCCTTTCTATCAAGTAGAAATTCCCTTTCCATAAAGGTGGCATTCCTAGAAACAAACACTTTTGTTTCGCTCGGATAGTAGAAGTAGTATCCAATGGAATTCTCTCAGGTTCCAACTTCGTGATGCTTGTTTGAGACCGTAGATCGATCTCTGAAGCTTGCATACCTTATGCTCGCTTCCAACAGATGTGAAACCCTCATGCTGCGTCATATAGATCTCTTCCTTAATGTTTCCATTAAGGAACGCAGTTTTCACATCCATTTGCCATATCTCATAGTCGTACCATGCGGCTATGGCTAACAAGATTCTAATCGATTTGAACATTGCGACTGGCGAGAAGGTTTCATCATATTCAACACCTTGCCTTTGAGTGTAACCTATCGCGACCAGTCGTGCCTTCTAGGTCATTACCTTACCATCAGGCCCAAGTTTCCTCTTGTATACCCATTTGCACCCAATAGGAACAATTCCTTCGGGAGGATTAACAAGAGTCCAAACTTGGTTAGCATGTATTGAGTCAAACTCAGACTGCATTGCATCAAGCCATAAGTTAGAATCAGCATCGGAAATTGCCTCCTTGAAAGTTCTTGGATCAGATCCAACAACTTGATCACCTTGATCATCTTCAAGGAGAAAACCATATCTCTCAGGAGCCCTAGGAACCCTTTCGGATCTCCTAGGTGCGACAATTTCTGGTATTGGCTCTGGAGGTGCGGGAGACTCACCTGGTACTTCTATTGGATCTCGAACCTCTTCGAGTTCTACAATTTTGCCTTTTCTATCAAGTAGAAATTCCCTTTCCATAAAGGTGGTATTCCTGGAAACAAACACTTTTGTTTCGCTGGGATTGTAGAAGTAGTATCCAATGGAATTCTTTGGATACCCAATAAAGTAGCATAATATGGATCTCGTATCCAGCTTATCTCCCACTGCTTCACGTAAGAAGGACATCCCCAAATCCTCATGTATGAGTACTTGGGTGGTTTGCCCATCCATATCTCATATGGGGTCTTATCCACTGCCTTGGTGTGGACATTGTTCAACAACATTACCGCCGTTTCGAGCGCATAGCCCCAAAACGAGGTAAGAAGTTCAGTGAAGCTCATCATAGATCGAACCATGTCCAACAAGGTCCGATTACGACGCTCCGCTACACCATTGAGCTGTGGTGTGGCCGGAGGAGTCCACTGTGCAAGAATACCATTCTATTTGAGATAGTCTTGAAATTCAGCACTCAAGTATTTACCACCTCGATCAGATCGAAGTGCTTTAATACTTTTGCCTAATTGATTTTGTACTTCAGCCTTGAATTCTTTGAACCTTTCAAAGGATTCAGACTTGTAATTCATCAAGTACAAGTACCCATACCTAGAGTAATCATCGGTAAAGGTGATGAAGTATGTGTG
>KV019591.1:0-23129 GCA_001598015.1 Dorcoceras hygrometricum | reverse complement strand
GGGGACAAATTATTCTTGAAAATTTCTCCTTTCAAGGGTACAATCAGATTTGGAAAGCGTGGAAAATTGTCTCCTAGATTCATTGTTCCTTATGAAATTCTGGAGAAGATAGGTGATCTGGCGTATCGACTGGCATTACCTCCATCTCTTTCGGGTATACATGATGTTTTTCATGTATCTATGTTGAGAAAGTATATCCCTGATGTTTCTCATATTATTCCTGCTGAAGAAGCTGAGTTGGATGAAACTCTGAGTTATTTTGAACAACCAATTCAGATTCTTGATCGGAAAGAAAAACAACTTCGAACGAAGGTGATTCCATTGATGAAAATTCAATGGAATCGACATGGCATTGAAGAAGCAACATGGGAGGTAGAAGATGACATGAAACAATGCTTCCCGTATCTCTTTCGATAAGGTTAGCTCTTGTTCGGAATCAATTTTCTCCTTATGTTCCCTGTATATATAGCAACTGCTGATGAGTTCGAGGACGAACTCGAATCTTAGAGGGGGAGAAATGTAATGCCCGAAATCATTAAGAAGAGGATTTGTTTAGCATTCCGACATTTAAGAATTGATGAAGCGTGATTATGAGTTCGGATTTCTTCTGGAAGTGTTGGGTGATTAAGGAACTGTGTATTGTTAAATCGCGCTAAGTGTGGGAACCAGATGAAGTAACCCGGCGAAGCGATTTGATAAAATCAGCAGCAGGTTACTGTAGCTCGCGACTGGTTGGATTTTGAAATTCAGTTGAAGCGTTAGTATTGGTTACAGTTGGAAGCAGACGCGCGAATACAAGGATCAATGAGGCAGCGCCGCGTGTTGATTACTACACGAGGAATCAGCAGCGAAGAATTCCTTACGCATCTGCTGGTTTATGTACCTGCTGGCTTAGCGATGTATCGACTGGTTTTGATGATGTAGGTGCGACGCAAGTCAGTCGATGCAAGTACGTGAAATTTGGTTCCAGCTGAGAGAATAATGCGACATCGTTTTGACTTATGACTAGGAACCTCGGTACGATGTCGTTTTGCATGAATTAGCGACTAGGCGAGGAATTGGAAATCAGCTGATGGTTGTTGTATCTGCTGGTTACTCAGTTGAGGGAACAATGCAACACCGTTTTGATTATGAAACAGGAAATCTTGATACGATGCCGTTTCGACTAATGTTGCGAAATCATTCGTTGGATTATTCGAGCGATCAGCTGCTGGTTTCTTTTAAATAGAGGTGATACCAACTGATGACATGTTACGACGTCGTTGGAATTGGTTGTAACGACATCGTTTTGATTTTCGAAGTGTTGCGACTGGATTCTTGTTACAACTGGTTGTTACTGCTGGTTTTTGCTTCTAACAAGCGAATGCGGATTATTTCGAACAGCAACTGAGAAAGATCAACAGCAGTTAAGGAAGCTATTTACCGTTATCCACTTTCGAAGTGGTGGGAGTATATCCTGTTTGAATACTCAGCATGACACGTGGAACTCGAATTGAACACGTTGGAAATGCTGCAGAAATACAGAGATCGTTGCCTATAAATAAGATTGAATTCGAAATACTGAGAACATCTTGATTTCAGATATCAATTTGTGATTCTGTAAGTATCTCAAGAAGTGAGGAACAGAGCTTAAGAACACTGACTGACGTATTTTGAAAACAGAGGAAAGAAGGTATAATCTGACAGAAGAGTCAGGTTTAGATTACTCAGGAATGATATTTCTTGAGTATTCCGCTGAAATCACATACATGTTTGATTACTGTTCTTGATTTAGAATTTGAGTTGTGTATGTGTCGATCCATCACAGGTAGTGGATCTTTTAGATTTGCATGAGTTTGCATATTGAAGAGAATTGAATTGATTCTAATGCCCAGGACTGAGTTGGCCTGATTTTCGAAGCCGGAGATGGTTTTGATAGATGAATATTCATGTCAAGATCGGATACGAATCTTGATGGCGTCGAACTGATATGGAATCAATTCTGAGATCGAAGAAGAGAACTAGAATCATTTCATTACATTGCATTTGTTTTACAGTTGATAAACTGTTGTGTAGTTTACTGTTATTATTATACCTGCTGATTATACTGAGATGATTCTCACCGGAGTTTATCCGGCTGTTGTTTTGTTTTGTATGTGTGCATGACAACAGGAGGAAGGAACTAGTGGGGAGCAACCACGGGTAGCGAGAGATAACTACTTAGACGCTGGATCAGCAGCAGGAAGAATAAACACCAGCTGATAGTCTAGATAATTGGACAGTTGGTCTTAGGTTGCTCAAGTCTGGTTTTGTATATAAGACATAAGCGTTTACTAATGAACTTAGTTTGTAATCTCTATGGACCATGAAGCATTCGTTTAAATGAATACTATTTTCGATACAAGCTGAACCCTTTTTGCTTCTGTTGGTTTACGCTTCTGCTGGTTGAAACTTTTTTTTTTAAGTAACTTATGTCAGAACCAGATTAGATTTATTAAACTTGTTTAGTTTAAATTAATAACCCACTGATTAAGATTAGAGGATTAATTGTGAGCAGAGAGCCTCACAAGATGTGTTTCATGATAGCCGTCATACCCACTATCACATCTAACATACACTTTAGTGTATTCTAGGTCTTTACTCAACACAATTGTTAATCATCATACAACACAATGAAAGTAAATAGTGCCAAATGAATAAATGCGAATATCAAATATAAAGATTGTTTCATACAAGAGTCTATAAACCCACACGCCACAAGTTGGCTAGTTTGGCATCTACTCTAACAATAGGATGTCTGTTTCAGCTGTTGGAGCTATGCTACGTCGTTTTGTTAAGTTGGTGCGACGTCGTTTGCTATATGAGGTGGAAGAACATTGGAATGCTTGCATCGTTTCAGTATAGAGCGAAAGTTGGTATCAGCTTTGAGAGGACTTGTGCCTTAGCTTAAGCAAAGATCTGAATTGCTTAGAACAGTAGTGATTCGAGGATTTATATACCAAGTGCTGCTCAACACTTAGCGTAATTTGAACCCTATATTTCTTATCTACTTCTTCGAAACCCTTGATAGATACTATTCATTCGAACCCTTCTCCGATAGATTGCCGTCGATTTCCGC
Organism: Dorcoceras hygrometricum; assembly: GCA_001598015.1. Taxonomy (NCBI): domain Eukaryota; kingdom Viridiplantae; phylum Streptophyta; class Magnoliopsida; order Lamiales; family Gesneriaceae; genus Dorcoceras; species Dorcoceras hygrometricum. The sequence continues at coordinate 20,032 of KV019591.1, read as the reverse complement.
CGTGGTTTGGAGCGAGATTGGTGGCGCTGAGCTCGTTTCGAGTTGCTCTTTAGAATGATACCAGTTAAGTGGCTTGGATTGACGTTAGAGGAGAAGCACGAAGGGGCTGTGAATTTGTTTGTTCTCGCGACAGCTGAGTAGAGCAATCTCCTGCCCGTGTGAGCTTCTGGATTTGAGCTTTAGAGAAGTCCATGCTGTATTGTTTTGCCGTGACCAGTGAGGAAGCAGTTGTGTAAGCTGAAGCTGCCGTGGCTGGTGAGATCTGTTGAGTAAAACTTGAGAACTGAAGGTACGAGTTGAGCTGCTGTAAACAGATATGAGCAAGATCATGCCTATATTTCATGTTATTGAGATCTGTTTGAGATGATGTTGTGTTTACGTGAGCAGATGTTATCTTGTGTGATTCATTGATGCTCTCTTTTCACGTATTGATATTGTATGCATTGAGAATTGATTATTGAATGGCATTCATGCATACATATTGAGCCTGATTGATCGATTGAGAACCTGAGTTAGAGCCACGTCAGATGTGTCGTGCCTGAAAGGTCCAACGCTATCATCAGAGTGGTGACCGACTGATTGGTTGTGTCTGAAAACCACCGAGCTGTGATGGCTGACGGGCCTGATGATCAAGGGCCGATGATTTCCCCGATTGATACACTGTGCGGATATAGAGGCTCGATTGAGATTACTGCCAGCTGGTTAGCAGGCCTTGTTGACCGATTTCTTGGCAGCCTCATGCATTTCATAACTTGAGTTATAGCATGTTGCATGATTTGCTGTTTCTAGATAGCTCTTCGTACTGAGGCTTGACCTCGTATTTTCTTTTTCTGCTTTTGTTGTTTGGGTCTGTGTTGCCCAGTTGTAGGATCTTCAGGTAACCAAGCTGGACAGACTGGAACTTCAGCTGGTCGATCCCCATTTCCTTGAGTCCCAATTATTATATTACTATGTATTGATCCAGGGGATGCCCTGAGGTTGTATGTATTCGGGGGATCGTTGTTGAATTGAGTTGTGATTACCTGTTGTTGTATGAGTTTTGATCTAACTCGTATTTTAATTATGACTATTTTGAAGATATGATTTGGTTCAGGCCCAACTTTATTTCAAAAATTTCTATCCCTATTTTATGCTTCCGTGTTTATGTGCTTAATTGTGCTATTAATCCTTGTTTTTTAGCACGGGGCCTGACATTTTTGGTATCAAAGCTTAAGCTGGGATAAGCTCTTTTTTTTTATCACACTCGAGTCTAGGCACAGAGTTTGGATTTTATTTTGATTGACTCTGTGGCTTATGTGATTATTTTATTTTTCTCTGTGATTATCTGTTGTTAGTTCTTACCTTGAGATTTGATTAGATGCCGCCGAGAAGAGGTAGAGGTAGGACTGCTAGATGTTTCGCTGAGGATTCTAGGGCCTTGGATAGTGATGAGGGCATTCAGCAGAATATCCCTTTGCGTCGTCGAGAGAGACAGGCAGAAGTAGAGGATGTGACGAGACAGATTGGCGAGATGGAGCTAGTCTTGGCTAGGTTTCAGCGGACGAATCCCCCTACGTTCGCGGGCGCTGAAGGAGGTTTGATGGCCGAGGTTTGGCTAGTTCATATGGAAGAATTGTTTGAAACTTTGGAGTACGCTCCTGAGAAGAGGTTGAAGCTAGCGGTGTTGCAGTTGAGAGATAATGTGCAGCGCTGGTGGAGAGGTGCTTCCCGTATCTTGCGTGAGAGTGGGGCTGTGATTACTTGGGAGAGCTTCTGTGCAGCGTTCCGACAGGAGTATACCCCAGAGTCCTACTACAACAGCCGTGAACGAGAGTTTGACAACTTGAAGCAAAGGAATATGAAGGTGTCCGAGTATGCCAGACAGTTCTCTTCGCTGTTGATGTATGTTCCCCATGTTGCTAACCAGTAGAGGACTACGAAGAACAAGTTTCTAAAGGGTTTGAGACCTGATTTGTTCCGGATGGTGTTGTGGGTCACCTGCGATGTATGCTGAGGCCGTGGATCGGGCGGTAGATATTGAGGAGAGTTTGTTGCAAGCACATGCTCCGGTTCAGCCTTCGGTGGGGCGCTCTTTTCAACCGGTGCAAGATGTGTCGCAATCGTTCCAGTCTTCTCAGGGATCGCAGAAATCGAATTGTGACGCCCCAATCCTCATGGGGTCACGAAATCAAATAAATAAAGAAAAGAAGGGCTGAATGGAATTTGTTATAATCTGTATCTCTTATAACTAAAATAAAAGTCGAAGTACAAACGTAAATGTGGCGCCAAGTACTGTAACAGCTGAAATAAAACAGTTCAATAACAGATGTCATCAAATGCAAAGTGCGATATTACAACTTTGAAATTCGATATGAATTTACTATTGTTGTAATGGATCTAATACAGACTTAACGAAAGATCAAAAACAACAACAGCTGCTGCGGAAAACATCAGCCTTAGATAAACACAATCACCACAGCTGGTTCAGCTGCTGCCTCCCGTCTGTCCCAGCTCTGTCCCACCTGCACCATTTTAAAGCTAATGAGCATAGGGACTCATCAAGTAAAATCTGAGGATAACAAAATCACATAATGCAGGCAGACTTTAGCATTAACATAGCTTAACATAACAGTTTAAAGGAAGTAATTCATCATAAGCTTTTTTTAAACTTTCTTTCGTAAACTTGGAAATGGGGAAGATGACCCAGATCCCGTTCATTATTTTCTTGTGATTTATGGCTTAGAAGCTTCCCATAGGTCCAATGTGCACTTGATCAAATGACTACTGATATCAGTTTCCATATGACGAATTTAGCCGAATATGAAGGGGCAACCGACACGCCCGACTGCTGCTCACTCTTCCAATATGAAAGGGCAACTAAAATTTAAACAGCTGCGCACCTTTCCAATATGGACTGTCCATTATCTTTGCCATAAATGCTTTAAAGTTAAACATTCTTTCTTTAAACTCATAGCTGGTTGAAATCAGATTTTGAAATCAACAACCTTCGGGTTGCCTGTGCTTCGAAATTCATTTAAAAATCTCTTTTAAAACTTTTGCTGAGTATCAGATTCGACTACTGGAACTCATCGCTGAAATGAAACAGTTGCAACTAGAAGAAACTGTACCAGGAGACAAGGCAGATGTCTACTGTATAAACAGATAATTCCATTGAAGAGTTATCGCTAACTCGAAACAGGTGTACTAAGAAAATGATGTCGTTAGCGTGAGAAGCAGACGTGACTAAAAGACTGTACTGGAAATCGAAACAGATCTTTACTGTTCAAGGATACCACTAGAGGGAATTTCAGATGTTGCTAATGGAATAGTATTGCTATCGTGGAACAGACTGTGACGGTGGCAATATATTTCTAATAGTGAGCAGCTGTGACTATGAATTAGGAGTGTCATCGGGTATCAGCTACGACTAGGAAATTCTCTTTGAATAATGAACAGCTGATGCTAAGCAAATATCATATGAACAGTGAACAGCTGACGTTGGTCAACTCAGACGTCAATGCTTTTTAACAAAGGGACGCAGATGTTTGAACAACCAATCGTCTAGACATTATTTAGAACAACGTCTGAATATAAATTACTGCAACAGCTGAATGCAACCTAAGGCAACAACTGAATACAACCTAATGCAACATCTGACAACAGCTGAATACAAACTAAGGCAACAACTGAATACAACCTAATGCAACATCTGACAACAGCTGAATACGAACTAAGGAAACAACTGAATACAACCTAATGCAACATCTGACAACTGCTGAATACGAAACAATGCAACAGCTGAATAGGAAACAATGCAACAGCTGAGTATGAAACAATGCAACAGCTGAATATGAAACAATGGTTACGAACAAATGCAACACCTAAAATGTAACTGCAAATTTAAATTTGAAATTCAATCGCTGACATAGGAAACGAAATCTGAATAAGAATTTGGTGTTGCAACATCAAACGACAGCTACGCTATCTGCCGTTGCTTATCAAACCAGACTTAACTTCTGATTCGACTAGCAAATCCGATTACATAGCATCAAATTCAGACGTTAACAATCACCAGAAGGAAGAACATTCATGAACATACGGCTTAAACCCGACTGCTCAGCATTTTAAAAACGACACCTTCATCTTCTTCGAAGCATTCTTTCAAAGTTTTGAAATAGAAACATAATTTTGAACCTGATCATTCTTTCATTTTCTTAAACATACTTGAACATAAACATAACTTATCATTACGTAAACAGGCAAGCAACACATACTGAAAAGAACAATATATACTTTAAAATGGCGTAGCAAGAATCAGCTTTTACTTGCCTTAAGCGAAGGAACGCAAGAGCAGCTGATGTCAACAGGAGTCCTCCACAAGCACCACCACGAGCACTCTTCTAAAATTTGGAGAGAGAAATAAAATTCTGGACAACAATGAAGTTCCCATTTATGAAAACAATCATATATGAGATATGATTTGTAGTAGGTAATTACACTCAAGTAGGCATGGGTATCCTACCTAACCGTGTCCTTTTAAAATATTTTAATCAAAAACTCCCTACTATTGTTTTGAATTTATAAATTTTACCAAGATATTTTAAAAAGAAGAACTAGCTTGTCTAGCTGAAAACATTTTCTATTTGAAATCTTGCTCATGTGCTCGGACGACAACTGCCTGGAAAACTTCCGCGTCTTGTTTTCCAATCAACATCTGAAATCAGCCTTCAAAACAATTTAAAAATGAACTTAAGGCTGAAATACTCAATATCAAATAGACCCTCAAAATATTAAAGTCTCAAATATGTGGTCCTATGGATTTTGGGGCGTTACAATCTACCCACCTAATAAAAATTTCGTCCTCGAAATTTACTTACCAAACAATTCTGGGTAGCAACTAGGCATATCAGCTTCTGTTTCCCACGTAGCTTCTCATTCAGATTGATTAAACCATTGTACCTTAACCATAGGAGTACTACGGTTTCTCAGATTTCTATTTTATCGAAGAAGAATCCTCTCGGGCCTCTCTTCATAAATTAAATCTGGTGCTAGCTGAATAGGCTCATGACTTAATACGTGAGATGGGTTGAGAATATACTTCCTCAAGGCTGATACATGATAGACGTTATTCACTGGGCATTAGTTTTAACTCAAACTTCTCAATGTCAAATGCTAACGTTTTCTGGACGCAGATGTGCTAAACCAACAGACTTTCTACTTAAGGCATCAGCCACCACGTTTGATTTCCCTGGTTGATAGCTGATCGTGCAATCATAATCCTTCATCAGCTCTAGCTATCTCCTCTGCCTCATATTAAGTTCTTTCTGAGTGAAAAAGTATTTGAGGCTCTTGTGATCTGTGAATATCTCACACTTTTCCCCATAAAGATAATGTCTCCATATCTTAAGGGCAAACACTACTGCTGCTAGTTCTAAATCGTGCGTAGGGTAATTCTCCTCGTGGATCTTCAGCTGTCTGGAAGCATAAGAAATCACTTTACGGTCCTGCATCAGTACAACACCTAAACCCATCTTAGACGCATCTAATCCTTCATCAGCTCTAGCTATCTCCTCTGCCTCATATTAAGTTCTTTCTGAGTGAAAAAGTATTTGAGGCTCTTGTGATCTGTGAATATCTCACACTTTTCCCCATAAAGATAATGTCTCCATATCTTAAGGGCAAACACTACTGCTGCTAGTTCTAAATCGTGCGTAGGGTAATTCTCCTCGTGGATCTTCAGCTGTCTGGAAGCATAAGAAATCACTTTACGGTCCTGCATCAGTACAACACCTAAACCCATCTTAGACGCATCTGTGTAAATCACAAATTTCCCTTCATCAGATGGCATGGTCAACACAGAGGCTTCTATCAGTGCTTGATTCAACTTGTCGAAGCTGCTTTGACACTCGGGTATCCAGTCATACTTAACCTGCTTCATTGTTAAAGAGGTCAGGGGAACAGCTATCTCGGAAAATCCTTGGATAAATCGCCTATAATATCCGGCTAACCCAAGAAACTCCTCACCTCTGAAACAGATGTTGGTACTGTCCAGTCGCGAACGGCTTCTACCTTGGCTGGGTCCACTTCTAGTCCATCCTTAGATATAATGTGACCTAATAAGGCTACTTTCTCCAACCAGAAGTCACATTTACTGAACTTAGCAAACAATTGCTTACTCTTCAAAATTTGAAGCAATGTCCTCAAATGCTGAACATGCTCGACTTTAGTCTTATAGTACACTAAGATATCATCTATGAACACAACTACAAATTGATCCAAAAAGGGTTGAAAAACTCTATTCATTAGATCCATAAAAGCTGATGGGGCGTTGGTTAATCCAAAAGGCATCACTAGGAACTCGTAATGACCATAACGGGTTCTAAAGGCTGTTTTATAGATATCTGCCGCCTTAATCTCCAGCTGATGGTAATCGGACCTTAAATCGATCTTAGAAAAGACTGTCGCCCTTTTCAACCGATCAAAAAGGTCCTCAACCCTAATAAGGGGGTATTTATTCTTAATTGTCAGCTTATTCAGCTCCCTATAATCTATACACAACCTCAAAATTCCATCTTTCTTCTTTACGAAAAGAACAGGGGCTCCCCAGGGTGAAGTACTTGGTCTAAGAAATCCTTTCTCCAACAGATCTTGTATCTGTTCTTTTAATTCTTTCATTTCTGATGGAGCTAGACGATAAGGTGGTCTAGAAACTGGAGCTGCTCCTGGAACTAAGTCAATAGAAAATTCCGGTAAATTCTTAGCAAACTCAGCTGCTAAAAAAGTGAGTGGCTTCTGAACCTAATAAAGCCAAGGCAAACCAGCAATCAAAATCTCACCCGTAACTACTGTAGAATCTGGATTAGCCTGATCAGCTGTGAAGTACTGTTCGAAAATACTTGCTTACAATCCGACCAAGTAAGATTTGTCAAATCCACGGATAACTTAGCTCATTCCCACCAAATCATGGCGTCATCCCTCAACATGTAGATAGCGCAACTCGGCCTATCTAAGTCTGGCATCTGGAGATACTCAAAGATAACCTCCATCGACTTGATCCAGCTTTCAGCAACTAAGGGATCAGTTGTACCACTAAACTCCTTCGGCTTCTACCTTCTAAACTTCTCTTGAGGATCATCATTGCTTGGTCCTCTACTACTAGATGAGTGACCATTGCCTCTGCCGGTTTGATCTACCAGCATTCTTAGGAGTTGGGCGATACTAGCATTACTATCAGGGTTGGTTTCTTCTAAAGGAATACCTCTCCTACCTCTTCCTCGGCCAGACATCTTATGATCTATAGCCCGTAATACACCACAATGCAATAATAAGAACATGCTAAATTTTAAAGACAAATGCTCTGAAACATAAAATAAACTCACAGCGCTGGAGAAACGGTCGACAAAAGCTGTTCCAACTGGAAGTGCGTGTGTTTATCTCAGGACCAAGCTCTGATACCAAGTTGTGACGCCCCAATCCTCATGGGGTCATGAAATAGAATAAATAAAAGAAAAGAAGGGCTGAATGGAATTTGTTATAAGCTGTATCTCTTATAACTAAAATAAAATTTGAAGTACAAACGTAAATGTGGCGCCAAGTACTGTAACAGCTGAAATAAAACAGTTCAATAACAGATGTCATCAAATGCAAAGTGCGATATTACAACTTTGAAATTCTATATGAATTTACTATTGTTGTAATGGACCTAATACAGACTTAACGAAAGATCAAAAACAACAACAGCTGCTGCGGAAAACATCGGCCTTAGATAAACACAATCACAACAACTGGTTCAGCTACTGCCTCCCGTCTGCCCCAGCTCTGTCCCATCTGCACCATTTTAAAGCTAATGAGCCTAGGGGCTCAGCAAGTAAAATCTGAGGATAACAAAATCACATAATGCAGGCAGACTTTAGCATTAACATAGCTTAACATAACAGTTTAAAGGAAGTTATTCATCATAAGCTTTTCTTAAACTTTCTTTCGTAAACTTGGAAATGGGGAAGATGATACAGATCCCTTTCATTATTTTCTTGTGATTTATGGCTTAGAAGCTTCCCATAGGTCCAATGTGCACTTGATCAAATGACTACTGATATCAGTTTCCATATGACGAATTTAGCCCAATATGAAGGGGCAACCGACACGCCCGACTGCTGCTCACTCTTCCAATATGAAAGGGCAACTAAAATTTAAACAGCTGCGCACCTTTCCAATATGGACTGTCCGTTTTCTTTGCCATAAATGCTTTAAAGTTAAATCTCTTTTAAAACTTTTGCTGAGTATCAGATTCGACTACTGGAACTCATCGCTGAAATGAAACAGTTGCAACTAGAAGAAACTGTACCAGGAGACAAGGCAGATGTCTACTGTATAAACAGATAATTCCATTGAAGAGTTATCGCTAACTCGAAACAGGTGTACTAAGAAAATGATGTCGTTAGCGTGAGAAGCAGACGTGACTAAAAGACTGTACTGGAAATCGAAACAGATCTTTACTGTTCAAGGATACCACTAGAGGGAATTTCAGATGTTGCTAATGGAATAGTATTGCTATCGTGGAACAGACTGTGACGGTGGCAATATATTTCTAACAGTGAGCAACTGTGACTATGAATTAGGAGTGTCATCGGGTATCAGCTGTGAATAGGAAATTCTCTTTGAATAGTGAACAGCTGATGCTAAGGAAATGTCATATGAACAGTGAACAGCTGACGTTGGTCAACTCAGACGTCAATGCTTTTTAACAAACGGACTCAGATGTTTGAACGACCAATCGTCTAGACATTATTTAGAACAACGTCTGAATATAAATTACTGCAACAGCTGAATACAACCTAAGGCAAGAACTGAATACAACCTAATGCAACATCTGACAACAGCTGAATACAAACTAAGGCAACAACTGAATACAACCTAATGCAACATCTGACAATAGCTGAATACGAACTAAGGCAACAACTGAATACAACCTAATGCAACATCTGACAACAGCTGTATACAAAAAAATGCAACAGCTGAATCGAAACAATGCAACAGCTGAATACGAAAAAATGCAGCAGCTGAAAAGGAAACAATGCAACAGCTGAGTATGAAACAATGCAACAGCTGAATATGAAACAATGCAACAGCTGGTTACGAACAAATGTAACAGCTGAAATGTAACTGCTGAATTTAAATGTGAAATTCAATCGCTGACATAGGAAACGAAATCTGAATAAGAATTTGGTGTTGAAAATCAAACGACAGCTACGCTATCTGCCGTTGCTTATCAAACCAGACTTCACTTCTGATTCGACTAGCAAATCCGATTACATAGCATCAAATTCAGACGTTACCAATCACCATAAGGAAGAACATTCATGAACATATGGCTTAAACCCGACTGCGCAACATTTTAAAAACGACACCTTCATCTTCTTCGAAGCATTCTTTCAAAGTTTCGAAATAGAAACATAATTTTGAACCCGATCATTCTTTCATTTTCTTAAACATACTTGAACATAAACATAACTTATCTTTATGTAAACAGGCAAGCAACACATACTGAAAAGAACAATATATACTTTAAAATGGCATAGAAAGAATCAGCTTTTACTTGCCTTAAGCGAAGGAACGCAAGAGCAGCTGATCTCAACAGGAGTCCTCCACAAGCACCACCACGAGAACTCTTCTAAAATTTGGAGAGAAAGAAAGAAAATTCTGGACAACAATGAAGTTCCCATTTACAAAAACAATCATATATGAGATATGATTTGTAGTAGGTAATTACACTCAAGTAGGCATTGGTATCCTACCTAACCGTGTCCTTTTAAAAGATTTTAACCAAAAACTCCCTACTACTGCTTTAAAATGGCATAGAAAGAATCAGCTTTTACTTGCCTTAAGCGAAGGAACGCAAGAGCAGCTGATCTCAACAGGAGTCCTCCACAAGCACCACCACGAGAACTCTTCTAAAATTTGGAGAGAAAGAAAGAAAATTCTGGACAACAATGAAGTTCCCATTTACAAAAACAATCATATATGAGATATGATTTGTAGTAGGTAATTACACTCAAGTAGGCATTGGTATCCTACCTAACCGTGTCCTTTTAAAAGATTTTAACCAAAAACTCCCTACTACTGTTTTGAATTTATAAATTTTACCAAGAGATTTTAAAAGAATAACTAGCTTGTCCAGCTGAAAACATTTTCTATTTGAAATCTTGCTCATGTTTGTGCTCGGACGACAACTGCCTGGAAACCTTCCGTGTTTTGTTTTCCAATCAACATCTGAAATCAACCTTCAAAACAATTTGAAAATGAACTTAAGGCTGAAATACGCAATATCAAATAGACCCTTAAAATAGTAAAGGCTCAAATATGTGGTCCTATGGATTTTGGGGCGTTACACGAATCGTCAGAGGTTCAAGCCTCGAGGTAAACAGTTTAAGAAGAAGGCGGATTCGAGTTCCTCTGGTTCTGTGAGTTCTGGTGGCAGTAGTTCTGGCGGTGTGTTTTGTGGACAGTGCGGAGGGAAGCATGAGACTTAGCAATGTCGTGGAGTTCGAGGTCTTTGTCATCTTTGTGGACAACCGGGACATTTTGCGAGAGCGTGTCCTTTGATGGGAGGGCAGTCTTTGAGTCAGTCGCAGCAAGGTTCCGCTGGTGGTTCTTCGCAGCGGCAGCAGCCTTTTGTTCCGTCCCAACGATCTGGATTCCAACCTCGTGAGCCTTCTGGGTTTGGAGTACCTTCGAGACCTCAGTTTCCGAGACCGCAGCAAGCCCAGGCGAATGATTTGACGAGAGAGCAGGCTGATGAGATGCCTACAGGAGTGACTCAAGGTACATTCCTTATCTTTGATTTTCCTGCACGAGTTTTGATTGACTGGAGCATCACACTCCTTCGTTTCTGAGTTGTTTATGTATGAGCGTGGGTTGAGTTCTTCCCCACTGTGTGACGTTGTCACCATGTCAACTCCTGCCGGTGTGTGTCTGTTGTCCCGAGATGTGGTGTTGGATTGCTTGATTAGATTTGATGAGCATGTTTTGATGACCAATCTGATTGTTTTGGGAATTCGAGATTTTGATTGCATCTTGGGTATCGATGTGTTGACTGAGAATAGAGCGACTGTAGACTGCTTCCATGGTGTGGTGAGGTTTCAACCTCGATCTGGAGAGAAATTGTGTCAGGCCTCGTGCACACATCAGAGTAAAACCACGCAAACACATTCGGAAGCTACTAAAAAGTGGCTAAAATTTTTGCTTTTGGCCTGGAGGAATTTAAAGCATAATTTTAAATACAAGATACTCAAAATAATCCCAATTTATAAATCCTCAACAGCACAATTACTCAAATACAACAAATGCCCAACGGCTGAATGCAACACAAATACATATGATCTACCAGTTATATAAAACTAAGCATCACGCGAAGTGATACCAGTGTATACAAATACAATATATATAACTGGGACACTCTAACCACCTCCTGGGGCACCACCAGCTGGATCATAACCTCGACCAGCTGTAAATCCTGGAAAACCTAAACAACAGACAGGCAAACAGACACAACAGCCCCAGAGGGACCTGTTGGGTAGCCGCGATGGATCCGGATCACGCCTCCCGGTGAGGCAGCGGAAGAACAAAACAATACCGGGAGACGATCAATACAGTTTAAACAAACATAGATCTATGACATTCATAGGGCGTTTAATGGAATACCTTGCTGGCAACTCGTGCCTGGCTCCGACCAGTTTCTCGGGGAAACCGGCACTTCACGGTAGATTGCGGTAGACTACGTCAATCAGGTCCACGACCGGAGATGAGACTCCTTCGTCAGCCTGCACTAGAAGGCCTGACAAGATTGGCGCGGACGGATTCTCCTCGTCAAGATTGGCCGGAACAAATTCCGGCGAAGAGGCGGGGGCGGCGGCGGCGCGGCTTTTGAGAAGAGAGGAGGGTCGGCGGCCTAGTCTAGGTTTAGGGTTTAGTGTTGTGTATCAAGTGTATGATTAAGTCTAATCAAGTCTATATTAAATAGACAAGTAATAGGATTGGACCGGCCCAACGGGCCCGGGTCCAACGGAGGAACATTCGGTTCATCCCTATCACTGTGACTTCATCGTAACTCCGATCACCGATCAGATCGGACCGATCGACTCAGTTTCATAAACTGAACACTATGATCTGAAAAACCATTTTTCAAAACCCCAGTGCAAAATGACCGTTTTGCCCCTCAACGGCGGGAAATCCCGATTTGACCCCTGTTGACTTTTAGGAAGTCGCACTCCCCAAAACCTCTTCTCACGCTCAACAAATTGAGCTGAGTATCCGTGCGGGAATATCGAATCCAGCACTTGTGTGACCCTCAATGGTTCAGGGACACAGCTAGCCGTGGGCCCACAACCATTGTGGCTCCGGAATCACAATTCCGAAATTGCCCATCGGATCATGGTAAGAGCGTCTAGCAACATCGCCCCATGATCTCCTAGGTATCACTGATAGTGCCTGCAAGAACCAGTTGGTCGTGGTTAGCGTACGGTACGATCCTTTCAATCCATATATCCCGATCAGATCAACGACCATTGGTAAATCGAGAGTCGCTATAGATCCGATAGCTATGCATACATCTTGGAGATTGAATAGTGACATCGCGAGTGTAACTAGGTAAACACATTTACCTAAAACACTTCTAGTACTCTGGCCAGAGATTTATACACTATTATCCCCTCAGATAGCATAGGATATCCACGCATGTCTGCGAGCGGTGAATCCTCGACAACGATGCATCGACTCCTACATGCATCGGGGTCTCACCCAATCCCGCCGCCTTATGACCCCAAGTGAGTCGGCAAACGAGTCAAAGTGAGACACCTATCATGTAGAGTCTCAATGACGTTTCGAGTTGTGAGGACTAATCAGTACAACCAAGACCTCGGACTTATCCACTCGACAAATGGTAACCACTTGGAAAGTCCGAACGAGGGCAGTTCGATAGATCACCAGGTCACTATCTATCTGCATGCTCAGAACATCACAATGTTCCCTACCAATGAAACATGGTACTTCGCATCGCAGATACTAGTCTCTAGCTCGGGCGGCCTTATCCTCATTTCGAAGGCCCAATCGACTAGGAACATGTTCAGAATACACAATGACTATTAGATGTGGTTCATGATAGCCGTCATACCCACTATCACATCTAACATACACTTTAGTGTATTCTAGGTCTTTACTCAACGCAATTGTTAATCATCATACAACACAATGAAAGTAAAGACTTCCATATGAATAAATGCGAATATCATATATAAAGATTGTCATATACAAGAGTCTATGAACCCACACGCCACAAGTTGGCTAGTTGGGCATCTACTCTAACAGGACCTCGGGGTTAAACCCTAGTACGGAGAGCAACTATAAAACAGCAATGAATAGCAAAATATAAAATGCTAATGCTATGCATGAAGGGCAATGCAACAGCCGAAGGCTACTACCAAGGAGAGGAGCCAAAGAATTCAACAGCTGACAACAGATTCTCCGAAGAAAGGTTAGTGGCCACTGGTGTGTGTACAAGCACACAGGAATTACCCGCTCATCTTTACACCACACCTGAATACCAGATGCGACAAGATTTGCTAAAGAGAAATATTTCTAAGTATGGGATCTGTTAAACAATCGAAGACCAAGTATTCTCTTAAATACACTACTCAATCAGCAGGTAGAAACAGGACTAGATCCATTGACAAAATCAGTTGTCATAACTAATATTCCCAACCAGCAGGAATCTTGCATCAGCTTTTGCCTATCGTTAATATATTAACCAGCAGTTGAATCTTTCAAACAACGCTAAAGCTAAACGGCATCGCACCAACTTAACCAAACGACGTCGCAGAGGGACACATCACCTTGCTACCAACAGCTGATTCACAAACCAGCAGTCACAACGCCTGAGATCTCTCAACAGCTGATGTCTAACATCACCAACAGCTGGTACAAAGCACTTCACTCAAAATGCTGTCATGCTAACTAATCCAAACGACGTAGTTTCGCTACCCGCTACGAAACACGCTATCAAAACCAACAACTGGTTCCTCCTCACAAAACGTCGTCGCTTCAGAGTCTCTTAGCGCTCTCTGCTGAACATCGCAACTAACATACCAACAGCTGGTTACACGCTAATACACCAACGTCTGGAATCCACGTCAGCATTGCTGCTGCTTATCAAAACGCAACGACTGAAATATCAACAACTGACGCGATCACTCAACGGCTGATCCCATTACTACTGCTGCTGATATCTAACAAACTGCTGATTCCAACACTTAGGCAAATTCGATATCTACGCCAAGCACATCGACCAACGGCTGGTCCAAACCCGACCAACACCTGATTGTGAAAACACAGGTCTCACAAATGGGAGTTCTATGGTGCTGATTTGCGACCTAATATTCCTATGGTGTCCGCCATGGAGATGTTTAGTTTGTTTTCGCTGGAGAATTCAGGGTTTATGATCTATGCCCTAGATGTTTCCCATGAGTCGAGAGTGGAGTTGAGTGATGTTCCGATTGCTCAAGAGTTCCCAGATGTGTTTCCAGACGAGATTCCTGGATTCCTTCCGAGACGAGAGATTGATTTCAGTATAGAGTTGGTGCCTAGTACAGCCCCGATTTCTAGAGCTCCGTATCGGTTGGCGCCAGCATAATTGAAAGAACTCAAGGATCAGTTGAGAGATCTTCTTGAGAAAGGCTTCATTAGACCGAGTATGTCGCCTTGGAGAGCTTCGATTCTGTTTGTGAAGAAGAAAGATGGATCTATGAGGATGTGCGTTGATTTTCGGCAGTTGAACAAAGCGACAGTGAAGAACAAGTATCCTTTGCCGAGGATTGATGACTTGTTCGATCAGTTGCAAGGATCGGTCGTGTACTCGAAGATTGATTAGCGATCTGGCTATCATCAGTTGCGGATTAGAGACGTTGATGTAGCAAAGACAGCTTTCCGAACGAGATATGGGCATTATGAGTTTCTTGTGATGCCGTTTGGATTGACGAATGCTCCTGTTGTGTTCATGGATTTGATGAATCGCGTCTTTAGTGAGTACATTGATCGATTCGTGATTATCTTCATAGATGACATCTTGGTGTATTTGAGGAGTTTCAGAGAGCATAAAGAGCACTTGAGGCTAGTGTTGCAGAGACTGAGAGACTCACAACTGTATGCCAAGTTTAGCAAGTGTGAATTTTGGCTAGACAGAGTTATTTTATTGGGTCATGTGATTTCAGCGCAAGGAATTTCTATTGATCCTAGTAAGGTCGAAGCAGTTCTTAACTGGGAGCGACCTGGGAATGTTTCTGAGATCCGTAGTTTCTTGGGATTGGCTGGCTACTATAGGCGTTCCATTGAGAAGTTTTCTTCGATAGCCAGGCCGATGACTCAGTTGACCCAGAAGGATAGGAAGTTTGTTTGGACTGATGATTGTGAGTCGAGTTTTCAGATGCTGAAGGAGAAGTTGACTACTGCTCCTGTTTTGGCCTTGCCTTCGGGTTCGGGAGGTTTTGTGGTGTGCTCCGATGCTTCTTTGAGTGGTTTAGGGTGTGTTCTGATGCATAATGGGTACGTGATTCCGTATGCGTCTCGACAGTTGAAGCCTCATGAGACGAGATACCCCATTCATGATCTAGAGTTGGCTGCGATTGTGTTTGCCTTGAAGATATTGCGACACTATCTATATGGTGAGGAGTTTGTGATGTACACCGACCACAAGAGTTTGAAGTATATCTTCACCCAGTCGGATTTGAATATGAGGCAACGTCGTTGGATGGAATTGCTTAAGGATTTTGATTGCGAGATCCAGTATCAGCCTGGGCGGATGAACTTGGTAGCCGATGCTGAATACAACACAAATACAGATGATCTACCAGTTATATAAAACTAAGCATCACGCGAAGTGATACCAGTGTGTACAAATACAATATATATAACTGGGACACTCTAACCACCTCCTGGGGCACCACCAGCTGGATCATAACCTCGACCAGCTGCAAATCCTGGAAAACCTGAACAGCAGACAGGAAAACAGACACAACAGCCCCAGAGGGACCTCGGGGTTAAACCTCAGTACGGAGAGCAACTATAAAACAGCAATGAATAGCAAAAGATAAAATGCTAATGCTATGCATGAAGGGAAATGCAACTGCCGAAGGCTACTATAAAGGAAAGGAGCCAAAGAATTCAACAGCTGACAATAGATTCTCCGAAGAAAGGTTAGTGGCCACTGGTGTGTGTACAAGCACACGGGAATTATCCGCTCATATTTACACCACACCTGAATACCAGATGCATCAACAACTCAATCTGCTGTTTCTCAACCCATGAACTGTGGTATTAAACCACTCAGCGCATGAGGGCAAACAGACCAGCAGGGAGATGAGAGTGCGGTATTGCCGCTCGCCCTCGCATCCTAGTAAGAAAACATAGCAACAACAAAGCACGGCTACAACAGCTGAAATGAAATGATCATGCGTATGCAATGCAACAGCTGAACAGCATATAAAACTACAAGCAAAGCACACACAGCAATCAAACATAATATCCATGCCAATTCCAGCCGTAATACAAGCTCAACATCCGTACCTCACCAGCTTCTGAGCTATAATTACCACACACGGCTGCTACAGTGAAGTCCGAGCAACACAGAGTTGTCACCTGCTATATTAACACAAGCCACTGCTCAAAAGCCGAAACATAAAATAACAGCAGCTGGGAGCTACAACTCCACCAGTGCTCATCTACCTTCCTAACTCAATAGAAAACTCTAACCTAGCTTAAAGGTAGCATCTTTACTTACCCCAACGAAACTACTGGCATGGCAGGGAACGCTTACGCTAGCAAACTACACAAGGGAGATGTCTTAGCGATCCTGCGATCCTCTTCCAGCTCTTCCAAAGCCTTCTAAAGAGGTATAGAACGAAGCGCCTTAGTGAGAGGAGTCCAACGCTACCACTCTCACTCTCGTCGAAGTTGTCTACCACCGGGAATTAGGACGGATAAGGCTACTGTGAACAGTAACTAGGGTTCGCGACAAGATTTGCTAAAGGGAAATATTTCTAAGTATGGGATCTGTTAAACAATCGAAGACCAAGTCTTCTCTTAAATACACTACTCAATCAGCAGGTAGAAACAGGACTAGATCCACCGACAAAATCAGTTGTCATAACTAAAATTCCAACCAGCAGGAATCTCGCATCAGCTTTTGCCTATCGTTAATATATTAACCAGCAGTTGAATCTTTCAAACAAGGCTAAAGTTAAACGGCGTCGCACCAACTTAACCAAACGACGTCGCAGAGGGACACGTCACCTTGCTACCAACAGCTGATTCACAAACCAGCAGTCACAACGTCTGAGATCTCTCAACAGCTGATGTATAACATCACCAACAGCTAGTACAAAGCACTTCACTCAAAACGCTGTCGCCAAACGACGTAGTTTCGCTACCCGCTACAAAAAACATTATCAAAACCAACAACTGGTTCCTGCTCACAAAACGTCATCGCTTCAGAGTCTCTTAGCGCTCTCTGCTGAACATCGCAACTAAAATACCAACAGCTGATCACTCGCAACAGCTGGTTACATGCTAATACACCAACGTCTGGAATCCACGTTAGCATTGTTGCTGCTTATCAAAATGCAACGATTGAAATATCAACAACTGACGCGATCACTCAACGGCTGATCCCACTAATACTGCTGCTGATATCTAACCAACTGCTGATTCCAACACTTAGGCAAATTCGATGTCTACGCCAAGCACATAGACCAACGGCTGGTCCAAACCCGACCAACACCTGATTGTGAAAACACAGGTCTCACATCTCTCCCCCACTAAAACACGATTTCGTCCTAGAAATCAAACTCGGGCAACAACTGAACTCACAACCAAGAGTTCAAGATAACTGAGCAAACAATTACTGTAATCTGATGCAACACTCACGCAAACAGATGCGGCCACTAACGTTGCATCTTCTCTTCCACCCCCCAGGTAGCTTCTTCCCTACCATGTTTGCTCCATGAACCATCACCAAGGGAATGGTTTTATTCCTCAACTGTTTCTCTTTACGATCCAAAATTCGCAAGGGATACTCAACATAACTCAACGTCTGATCTAGCTCAACCTCGTCAGTTCTCAACACATAAGACGGATCTGGCTCGTACTTACTCAACATGGAAACATGAAAGACATCATGTAGAGAAGATAAATCTGGTGGCAACAACAGCCGATACGCCAAAGGGCCAATCCTCTCAACAATTTCATATGGACCAACATAACGAGGGGCTAACTTTCCCTTGTGTCCAAAGCGCATGACACTGCGAAACGGAGAAACTTTAAGGAAGACGAGATCACCAACCTGAAACTCTATAGGTCGACGCCTCCTATTTGCATAACTGGCTTGGCGATCCTGGGCAGCTTTCATCCGCTGTCGAATCAGATCCACATGATCCTTCATCTGCTGCACAAACTCTGGGGAAGACAGCTGCTTCTCCCCCACTTCTTCCCAACACACAGGCGATCTGCACTTTCTGCCATACAAAGCCTCGAACGGCGCCAACCAATCGTCACTTGGTAGCTGTTATTGTAGGAAAACTCAACCAAAGACAACGCGTCTTGCCAGCTACCACCAAAATCCATCACAACAGCTCTTAACATATCCTCCAACGTCTGGATAGTTCGCTCAGATCGGCCATCTTTTTGGGGGTGATACGCTGTACTCATAGCCAATCTGGTGTTAGAGTAGATGCCCAACTAGCCAACTTGTGGCGTGTGGGTTTTGTTGACTCTTGTACAAACGATCTTTATATATGATATTCGCATTTTCTATATATGGCATTCTTTACTTTCATTATGTGTGTAATGATTTACAATTGTGTTGAGTAAAGACCTAGAATGCACTAAAGCGTATGTTAGATGTGATAGGTCTTGGTTGTACTGATTAGTCCTCACGACTCGAAACGTCATTGAGACTCTACATGATAGGCGTCTCACTTTTACCCGTTTGCCGACTCACTTGGGGTCACCAGGCGTCGGGGTTGGGTGAGACCCCGATGCATGTAGGATTCGATGCATCGTTGTCGAGGATTCACCGCTCGCAGACATGCGTGGATATCCTATGCTATCTGAGGGGATAATAGTGTTCAAATCTCTGGCCAGAGTACTAGAAGTGTTTTAGGTAAATGTGTTTACCTAGTTACACTCGCGATGTCACTATTTGATCTCCAAGATGTATGCATAGCTATCGGATCTCTAGCGACTCTCGATTTACCAATGGTCGTTGATCTGATCGGGATATATGGACTGAAAGGACCGTACCGTACGCTAACCACGACCGACTGGTTCTTGCTGGCACTATCAGTGATACCTAGGGGATCATGGGGTGATGTTGCTAGACGCTTTACCATGATCCGTTGGGCAGGTCCGGAATTGTAATTCCGGAGCCACAATGGTTGTGGGCCCACGGCTAGCTGTATCCCTGAACCATTGAGGGTCACACAAGTACTAGATTCGAGATTCCCACATGGATACTCAGCTCAATGTGTTGAGCACGAGAAGAGGATTTCGGGAAGTGCGACTTCCTAAAAGTCAACAGGGGTCAAACCGGGATTTGACGCTGTTGAGGGGCAAAACGGTCATTTTGAAATTTAGGGTTAGATGATCTGAAAAATTGTTTTTCACATCATAACGTTCAGTTTTGGAAACTGAGTCGATCGGTCCGATCTGATCGACGATCGGAGTTACGATGAAGTCACAGCAATGGATATCGTCATTTGGACCCGGGCACGATGGGCCGGTCCAAGTCCATTGTTAAGTCTATATATTGTGATTATTATTAGACTTAATGACAACTTCATAATTAACACAACACAACTCCAAAACCCTAAGCAAACAGCCGCCTCCCTTCCTCTCGATCCCGCCGCCGCCGTGCGCCGCCCGCCGCCGCCCGCCGCCGCCGCCAACTTCGCCGGAAAACGTTCCGGCCTAGTTTTTCGAGGAGTATTCGTTCGTGCTGATCTCGTCAGGA
>KV019590.1:154993-176630 GCA_001598015.1 Dorcoceras hygrometricum | reverse complement strand
CTTAACGCGACGCTCAAAGATTCAGCAGGAACCTCAAAATCACGTGATTAATCCCAAATCAAAACAATTAATCACAAATCTAAATTCTCAATCCTCACACGGGGCATCCCCCGGTTCAGTACATATCATAAATATAACTGGGACTCATGGGAAAGGGGATCGACCAGCTGAACCTCCACTCTGTCCAGCCTGACTACCTGAAGATTCTGCAAATGGGTAACGCAGACCCAAGACAACCAAAGCAAGAAGACAAATACGAGGTCAAGCCTCAGTACGAAGAGCTATCAAAACAGCTAAACATACAACATGCTATAAATCAATGTCATGAATGCATGAGGGCTATCAAAGAATCGGATAGCTAGACCAGTCCATCAACTGGCAAATCAAATCAAGCCTCTATACCACGCACAGCCAATCTGCCGGTGGAAATCATCGGTCCGTGATCATCGGGGCCCGTCAACCCATCACAGCTCGGTGGTAGACACTCTAATCCGGTAGTCACCACTTCGATGATAGCGTTGGACTTTTCGAGCACGACTCATCAGTCGCCCAGTCACAACGTGGCACCCAATCAGGTCATCAATTCAATCTGTCAAAAGTCTCAATATGTATGCATGTATGCCAATCAATATCAATGCTCAACGCATACAATGCACAATACGTAAAATAGAATGTAACTCAATCATTCAACATACTGATTCACGTAAATCACAGCAGCAAGACTCACAACATCAATCACAGCATGTTCACGCCTAAAGCTGCTAAGGGCTGCTCAATTCGTACCTCAATTTCCACAACTCTACCTCACTGATTTCACAAAAAGCACGACAGACTCACGGCCAGCAACCATCTTTCTCCTGGCTTTGATAATGCGAGGCAGAAGGTACCAGCAACTAAAATCTGTACAAGGTACTCAACATCTTAGCTCAAATCTGAACCTGCACGCTCTTAAACCTACGGCCAGGACTCAACACAAGTTCTACCTAGCTATGCAGGTACTAACAACAAGAGAAAGGTTCAAAACAACGAGGAATGCTCACCCAAAAGCTCACGCTAGCAGGAGGAAAACACGGCATAGGTTTCTCCCAAAAACTTTGAACGCTAGCAACTCCACGCTTCCAAATTCAGCGTTAATTCAAGGTCTAAGATGGATAGCAATCGAAAGAGCTAAGCTAGGGGAGTTCAACGCCACCAAGATTATCAAAAACAGAGGTTGGAAGCGATGGGAATCGGTGATGGAAAGCTACGGTGAACAGTAGCAAGTCGAGGGTTTCGACAGAGAAGATAAGAAATGACGGGTTGAGAAATATTCTAAGTGTAATTCGACACTTCTATTTATTCCTCAATTCAATGGCTATTGTCTAAATCAAACACCGACAAAAACAGATCTCTGCAACGCAAAATAGCGCCAAACAGATTTCACAATCCAGCGCTCACAATCAAACAGACTTCACAACGATAATTCAAAACGCTCACGCTAAAATCAAAACGACAGCGTTTCGATAAAACAGATCTCATCGCTCAATAGATCTCTCCACAACGCCAACAACCACAGATCTCTCGCTCGCGCAATACAAAACACGCTAAACGCTGAGGATTCCAAAACGACGACGCAGCAACTTAAAGGAACGACGTCGCTTCGCTCAAAACAGACCTTAGCGCTAAACACAACAGATCTCTACGCCATAGCAATGCATAATGCTAAAGACGTCGCACAGCAAAACAGATCTCTCAACTATGCGCGCTATACCAGATGTCAACTCTACATGTTGACAAACACGTGAAATCTGCTTACGTCAGCAGATCTCTACACGCGAACAATCACCCGCGTTCAATACAACGAAACCATCTTTCTCAATCCAGCGATCACCTGCTACAGTTCCGTTGACCAACGTTGACATCTGAAATTACGAAAAGCAAGCGCTCAACTCCCGCGCCACTCTCGACCATTCAGACTTCACCAAAACGACACCGTAAAACTCAATTCTCGTGGCACTTCATGCAACGCTAAGGAAAACAGATCTATATCTAAATCTAACAAAAAAAACTTCTAATCGCTACCAGATTTCACCCGAACTCAAATCTGGACAACTCCAACTAGAGATATGAATTTCCTCAAATCAGATCATCGAAATCCGAAATTCTAGAAATCAAAAATCTTAATTCTCGTGACTAATCCTACTGCAAAATCTGATTAATCACAAATCTTGAAATCTGATTCCTCACATTCTCCCCACCTTAAGAGATTTCGTCCTCGAAATCAAAGGCAAACCAGGGTAAAACAATCAAACATTCAAATCAACACAAGCAGCTACTCAAATTCGAAGCTAAAACCAGAAATTTACCTGGAAAAATTCGCACGATCAGTGCTCAAACAGATGAGGCCAGTCTTGTCTCATCTTCTCCTCAACTTCCCAGGTTGCTTCTTCTCGACCATGCTTGCTCCATTGGACCATCACCAACGGAATTATCTTGTTTCTCAGCTGCTTCTCCTTCCTATCCAGAATCTGCACCGGATATTCAACATTGCTCAAGGCAGAATCCAGCTCAACTTCGTCGGTTCTCAAAACATGGGACGGATCTGGCTTATATTTTCTCAACATAGACACATGAAAGACATCATGCATCGCTGCTAATTCCTCGGACAGCCTCAATCTATAAGCCAACTGTCCAATCCTCTCAACAATCTCAAAAGGACCAACGAATCTAGGAGCCAATTTGCCTTTAAATCTGAATCGCATAACACTCTTGAAAGGAGAAATCTTGAGAAACACACGATCGCCAACATCAAACTCTAACGGTCGACGTCTTATATTAGCATAGCTAGAGAAACGGTCTTGAGCAGCTTTCATTCTACTCCGAATCAAATCAATCTGATCCTTCATGTGCTGAACAAAATTCGGTGTAGAAAGCTGTCTCTCACCAACTTCTTCCAAACAAATCGGGGATCTGCACTTTCGACCATACAACGCCTCAAACGGAGCCATTCCGATAGTCACCTGGTAGCTGTTGTTATACGAAAACTCAACCAAGGATAGCGAATCCTGCCAGCCACTGCTGAAATCCATCACAATTGCACGCAGCATATCCTCTAAAGTCTGTATAGTCCACTCAGACTGTCCGTATGTCTGTGGGTGATAGGCCGTACTCATAGCCAATCTCAAACCCATAGCTGCTTGCAAACTCTTCCAAAATCGAGAAGTGAATCTCGGATCTCTGTCGGACACTATCAAAACCGGAACTCCATGCAATCTAACCACATGGTCGATGTACAATTTCGCCATTTTCTTCATAGAGCACCTCACATCGTAGGGAATGAAATGGGCTGACTTCGAAAGTCTATCAATCACAACCCAAATAGCATCACATCCCCTGCTCGATCGAGGTAGATGAGTCATGAAATCCATGGCGATGTGCTCCCAATTCCATTGGGGCACCTCTAAAATCTGCAAAAATCCACCAGGCCTCATCCTCCCAGCCTTGACCTGCTGGAAATTCAGACATCGAGCAACAAAACCAGAGATGTCGCTCTTCATACCTGCCCACCAATAGTGAGAATTCAAGGCATGATACATCTTCCTTTCGCCTGGATGCACACTGTACCGACTACAATGCGCTTCATTCATGATGGTCTCCTTCAAATCAATCAGGTTCGGAACCACTACCGAAGAAATAGAGAAATCATAAGACTGACCATTCTGGGCCTTAATCCTCAACTCATGGATATAGGGATCAGTCCTCTGCACCTCCCTTATGTCATGAAAAATCTGCGGCTCAACCTGAATCGTAGAAACCATGAAGTACTTATCGCTCGGCTGAAATCTCCAACCAGAAGTACTCAATTTCTCATAGACTCTCGAAGCATTCAAAAACGAAGCATCGCAGGCTGGGTCTTCCTACTCAGTGCGTCGGCAACTGACGTTCATCCGCCAGGCTGATACTGAATCTCACAGTTTAAGCCTTGAGCATTCCATCCATCGCGCTGCCTCATGACACTATCGCAGCCAACACCAAATCGTGAATAGGGTACCTCGTCTCGTGAGGCTTCAACTGTCGAGACGCATAGGCAATCACGTACCCGTTCTGCATCAGAACACATCCTAAACCATTGAGAGAAGCATCGGAGCACACCACAAATCCTCCGGATCCAGACGGTAGAGCCAACACAGGAGCAGTAGTCAACTTCTCCTTCAACGTCTGAAAACTATTCTCGCACTCATCAGTCCACTCAAATCTCTTATCCTTCTGAGTCAACTGAGTCAGAGGCTTAGCTATCGAAGAGAACTTCTCGATAAAACGCCTATAATAGCCATCCAAACCCAAGAAACTACGGATCTCAGAGACATTCCTAGGTCTCTCCCAGTTAAGAACTTATTCGACCTTGCTCGGATCTACCGGAATTCCTTGTGCTGAAATCACATGACCCAAAAAGATAATTCTGTCCAGCCAAAATTCACACTTGTTGAACTTAGCATAGAGCTGCGAGTCTCTCAATCTCTGCAACACTAGTCTAAGATGCTCCTTATGCCTCTCAAGCTCCTCGAATAAATCAGGATGTCATCAATGAAGACGATCACAAACCGATCAATATACTCGCTGAAGACGCGGTTCATCAAATCCATGAACATAGCTGGGGCATTCGTCAACCCAAACGGCATGACAAGAAACTCATAATGACCATATGTAGTTCGAAAGTTGTCTTCGCCACTTCAGCGTCTCTAATCCGCAACTGGTGATAACCAGAGCGCAAATCAATCTTCGAGTACACGACCGATCCCTGAAACTGATCAAACAAATCATCAATCCTCGGAAAAGGATACTTGTTATTCACTGTTGCTTTATTCAACTGTCTGAAATCCACACACATCCTCATGGATCCATCCTTCTTCTTCACAAAAAGAATCGGACCTCCCCAAGGCGACATGCTCGGTCTGATGAAGCCTTTCTCCAAGAGATCTCTCAACTGATCCTTCAGTTCTCTCAACTCTGCTGGCGCCAACCGATACGGAGCTCTAGAAATCGGGGCGATACCGGGCACTCACTCGATACTGAAGTCGATCTCACGTCTCGGAGGGAATCCAGGTATCTCGTCTGGAAACACGTCGGGAAACTCTATAACGATCGGAATATCGCTCAACTCCAATCGCTGCTCTTGGGAACTGTCAAGCGCGTAGATCATGAATCCAGCGTTACCTAGCGATAGCAGGCTAAACATCTCCATGGCGGAAACTAGCAGAATCTTCGGACGCAAATCAGCACCGTAGAAATCCCACTTTTCACCCGAATCAGGGTGAAATCTCACCACACCATGGAAGCAATCAACTATAGCCTTATAGCTAGACAGCACATCCATTCCCAAGATACAATCAAAAATCTCTAAATCCCCAAAAACAATAAGATTAGAGACCAAAACATGCTCATCAAATCTAATCAGACAATCAATCACTACCTCTCGGGACCACAGACTAACACCAGCAGGAGTAGACACAGACACGACATCACACAATGGGGATGAACTCAACCCATGCTCAAACACAAACAACTCAGATATGAAAGAATGTGATGCACCAGTGTCAAAAAGAACACTCGCAGGATAACAAAAAATAAAGCATGTACCTCCAATCACCATGCCAGGCGTCTCCTCAGCCTGCTCTCTATTCAAAGCATTCGCCTGAGCCTGCTGGGGAATCTGAAACTGGACTCCGGGGTATACTCCTGACGGAACGCCTCACAGAAGCTCTCCCAGGTAATCACCGCCCCGCTATCACGTAGCATCCTAGAAGTACCTCTCCACCAGCGCTGCGCGTCATCCCGCAACTGCAGCACTGCCAACTTCAGTCTCTTTTTCGAAGCGTACTCCAAGGTATCGAATAGCTCCTCCATTTGGACCAGCCAAGCCTCAGCTCTCGCACCACCCTCAGTAGCAGCAAACGTCGGAGGGTTCGTACGCTGAAATCGAGCTAAAACTAGTTCCATCTCACCTATCCTTCGATTCACATCATCCACCCGATGAACATCCTCATCACTATCTGGAGCCCTAGACCCCTCAGCGGAACGTCTAGATCTACCTCTCCTCGGCAGCATCTACACAAGTCTAGAGGTAAGGCTAACAAAAGATATAGCATCAAGGCAGATAATAATCACATAAGTCACAGAGTCAATCAACAATCAAATCAAAACTCTGTGCCTAGACTCGAGTCTGATCAAAAGAAATCGAGCTTATCCCTGTTTAAGCTCTGATACCAAAAATGTCAGGCCCCGTGCTAATTACTCACAATTAACACATAATAAACGCATAAACACGGAAGCTAAAATCAGGGCTTAAAAATTTTTTGAATTCATTTGGGCCTGAACTTACAAACATACATTCAAAATATCGATAATCAAAATATAAGTTAACTCAACTTATACAAACAGGTAGCAACTACAATTCAAATCAAAATACATATCCCCAATACACAACAACACGGGGCATCCCCCGGTTCAGTACATATCATAAATATAACTGGGACTCATGGGAAAGGGGATCGACCAGCTGAACCTCCACTCTGTCCAGCCTGGATACCTGAAGATCCTGCAAATGGGTAACGCAGACCCAAGGCAACCAAAGCAAGAAGACAAATACGAGGTCAAGCCTCAGTACGAAGAGCTATCAAAACAGCTAAACATACAACATGCTATAAATCAATGTCATGAATGCATTATGGCTATCAAAGAATCGGATAGCTAGACCAGTCCATCAACTGGCAAATCAAATCAAGCCTCTATACCATGCACAGCCAATCAGCCGGTGGAAATCATCGGTCCGTGATCATCGGGGCCCGTCAGCCCATCAAAGCTCGGTGTTAGACACTCGAATCCGGTAGTCACCACTCCGATGATAGCGTTGGACTTTTCGAGCACGACTCATCAGTCGACCAGTCACAACGTGGCACCCAATCAGGTCATCAATTCAATCTGTCAAAAGGCTCAATATGTATGCATGTATGCCAATCAATATCAATGCTCAACGCATACAATGCACAATACGTAAAACAGAATGTAACTCAATCATTCAACATACTGATTCACGTAAATCACAGCAGCAAGACTCACAACATCAATCACAGCATGTTCACGCCTAAAGCTGCTAAGGGCTGCTCAATTCGTACCTCAATTTCCACAACTCTACCTCACTGATTTCACAAAAAGCACGACAGACTCACGGCCAGCAACCAGCTTTCTCCTGGCTTTGATAATGCGAGGCAGAAGGTACCAGCAACTAAAATCTGTACATGGTACTCAAAATATTAGCTCAAATCTGAACCTGCACGCTCTTAAACCTACGGCCAGGACTCAACACAAGTTCTACCTAGCTACGCAGGTACTAAAAACAAGAGAAAGGTTCAAAATAACGAGGAATGCTCACCCAAAAGCTCACGCTAGCAGGAGGAAAACACGGCACAGGTTTCTACCAAAAACTTCGAACGCTAGCAACTCCACGCTTCCAAATTCAGCGTTAATTCAAGGTCTAAGATGGATAGAAATCGAAAGATCTAAGCTAGGGGAGTTCAACGCCATCAATATTATCAAAAAAAGAGGTTGGAAGCGACGGGAATCGGCGATGGAAAGCTACGGTGAACAGTAGCAAGTCGAGGGTTTCGACAGAGAAGATAAGAAATGACGGGTTGAGAAATATTCTAAGTGTAATTAGACACTTCTATTTATTCCTCAATTCAATGGCTACTGTATAAATCAAACACCGACAAAAACAGATCTCTGAAACGCAAAATAGCGCCAAACAGATTTCACAATCCAGCGCTCACAATCAAACAGACTTCACAACGATAATTCAAAATGCTCGCGCTAAAATCAAAACGACAGCGTTTCGATAAAACTATAAATCAAACACCGACAAAAACAGATCTCTGAAACGCAAAATAGCGCCAAACAGATTTCACAATCCAGCGCTCACAATCAAACAGACTTCACAACGATAATTCAAAATGCTCGCGCTAAAATCAAAACGACAGCGTTTCGATAAAACAGATCTCATCGCTCAACAGATCTCTCCACAACGCCAACAACCACCAGATATCTCGCTCGCGCAATACAAAACACGCTAAACGCTGAGGATTCCAAAACGACGACGCAGCAACTGAAAGGAACGACGTCGCTTCGCTCAAAACAGACCTTAGCGCTAAACACAACAGATCTCTACGCCATAGCAACGCATAATGCTAAACGACGTCGCACAGCAAAACAGATCTCTCAACTATGCGCGCTATACCAGATGTCAACTCTACATGTTGACCAACACGTGAAATCTGCTTACGTCAGCAGATCTCTACACGCGAACAATCACCCGCGTTCAATACAACGAAACCATTTTCTCAATCCAGCGATCACCTGCTACAGTTCCTTTGACCAACGTTGACATCTGAAATTACGAAAAGCAAGCGCTCAACTCCCGCGCCACTCTCGACCATTCAGACTTCACCAAAACAACATCGTAAAACTCAATTCTCGTGGCACTTCACGCAACTCTATGGAAAACAGATCTCTATCTAAATCTAACCAAAACAACTTCAAATCGCTACCAGATTTCACCCGAACTAAAATCTGGACAACTCCAACTAGAGATCTGAATTTCCTCAAATCAGATTTCACCAAAATCCGAAATTCCAGAAATCAAAAATCTTAATTCTCGTGACTAATCCTAATCAAAAATCTGATTAATCACAAATCTTGAAATCTGATTCCTCACTATATAGATGTTGTGTGACATAAAAAATCAAATAAAAAATATGTGTGTATGTGTCACTAGCTGTGAGATGGTTCAATAAGATGAACTCTGCTTTTGCTTGTGAAGGCTTGTACTCGTGAGTTCGTTGATATTATAATCGATCAGTTTATTCCATAACCTTCTCACAGCTGATCTGCTCTTCTACTTATACCATATGGATACAACGTTAATAAATGTTACCAATAGACAAGTCGAATGTATCCAAAATTGAAAAACTGCGGCATCTTAATTGCTTGTACTATGTACGTACAGCTCCATTAAATGCATTTACCTTTTTAGCAACTCTGCATCGTCTTCAGTTTGAATCAAATCTCTGTAAATCAGGAGTTAGCTGAAAGTAGTTCCAAGGACTACAAATCACTACAGAGAAGTCAAACATCTCACATCAAACTGTACGAATCCTCAAACTTTCTGAAATTCAATTTCTTAGTTGTCCTTAACATATGTAGAACAGCCTTACTTCGAGCTGGTTTATTCAACTAGTCTTCCAGCTGGTCTACTATACGCTTCGAGCTGTTCTTATTCCAAAACCATTGTTTATCTGCTTTTGTGAACTGATGTAATTTAAATCTGTTTCTGTTCTTCCAAGTTCGAATTTTCTCAACTGATTTGTCCTTAACCAGCTAAGCGTATCTGGACTGGTTTGACCTTAACCAGCTTGATTTCCAGCGTAACTAAATACTTCGAGCTGGTTTGTCTTTAACCAGCTTGACTTTGCTCAAATCTGGTTTCTATAAACCACGCAATATATTCTGTCTTTTCTGTCTTGAACTGGTTGATCCACTGATTAATCTCTTTTATTTGTCTTCACCAAAACTTATGAAATTAATTCTATCAAATTTTAGGAGTAATTTATTCATGAATTTCTTACAATTTAGCAGATCGATATTTCAATCGAGCTTTGACATTACATCAAAATCTCAAAGATAGAATATTGATGAAAGAAGGTAATAGATCGTATTCTATTACTTATCAAGTTTCATATGCTCTTTTTAATACCTACCTTTCAGAATTTTTTTATAAGAAACGAGTTTATTGAAATACCAGAGATATTCAGGAAAGTATCTCAAGCTATTATACAGAAAGAATTGAGTTTCCATTAATATAGGAAACAAATATCCAGATCCAAGACAAACCAATCTTACAAAAATGAATCAAAGTATTAGACTGAAACATAGAACAATTATCTTTTCAAGGGGAGATGATTATAAGTTATAGACTGGAAAAACCCCTTACTCAAGAATCTCAGACGACATTAAGAAGTGCTTCCACATAAGGAAGACTTATATGCCCTAAGGGTTGGAAAGATATTGATGTAGTATTTGATATTGAAAGCCAAATGTGTTGGATCTATGTTTATAGATTAGAGTCTTAATTTTGATTAATACAAAACCTACTATTATTTTACTACCGATTTGTACTAAGTGCACACGAATCAAGTCGGAAGCAAGATGGTACATAGATAGAAGCGAGCTGGATGAAGAGAAATGTAGCAGCTCAGCAGCGAGCTGGAACAAAGCACTGTAGCAGATAAAAGCAAGAGCAGATTGAGAAGATGTCCAAGCTAGAACAGTGAGGGACGCCCAAGCTGGTCTAATAGAGGTATATCCAAGATGGTACAGTGAGGGGACGTCAGAGCTGGTCCAGCAGAGGATAACCAGATCGCAGAGGACACCCAAGATGGTTCACCAGCTTGGAGCAAGAGTAGGTTCAGATCAGCATTGAAGTGCAGAACAATGTAGAGAGATTAGAGTTATGAAGTGCGGAACAGTGCTGTAGCAGAGTAGTTCTGTGAAGAAGACGATGAACAGTACAAAATCAGCTTTGGGGTAACGCCCCAAAATCCATAGGACCACAAGCTTAACCCTTTTATTTTCTAAGGGCCATTTTGATATTTCGAGTATTCAGATTTCAGCTTTTGTTCATTTTATTTATTTAAAGCTGATTCCTTTATTTCAGATTTTATACACGATTCAGAAGGTTTCCGGACTGATTTCGCCCCAAGCACAACTCGAGCTGGTTCAGATTTTCTTTGTAAATAAAAATGCTTTGGATGGGAAAACTTTTTTATAAAAGTGCTTGTATCAATTTCAAAAATTTAAATAGTAGTAGGGAGCTTTTAGCAAATCTTTTTGAAAGGACAAAGAGTTGGTACGGTAACGATGCCTACTCGAGTGCTTTCACCTACTACTAATCATAATCCCATATATGATTGATTTCATGAAGATAGAACTTATTTCATTTGCCAAAGAAAATTTCTTTTGTTTTCACAAAACTCTCTGGAGCTCGTCGTGGGTGCTTGAGGAGATCTTCTGAAGGATACCGACCGTTCTTCGTGTTTCCAGTTTAAGGTAATTAAAATCAGATTCTTTGCTACACTATGAAAGCATATATCGTTCTATGATTGCTTGCATGTTTTACTTCCAAGTTATTGCCATGTTTATGATCTTGCTTGGTTTATGAAAATGAACAATCTGGTTCACAGAGTTGATTTCTACTTTAAAACTCTTCAGCATGTTATGTATAGATATTGGTGTTTTAAAACGCTGAGCAGCACAGATTTAAGATTTATGTATGATTATGAAGTTCTTCTTTCTGGTGAATGGCGGCGTCTGGACTTGACTTCGAGTAATCGATGATGCTGGTCAAATCGGGTTTTTGTCCCGGTTAGATAGGCAGAGCTGGTATCTGTGAATGTCGTTCGTGATGTTGCAGCACTAGTTCCATAGCCGAATCCGTTTTTCCTATGCTAGTGACCTGTTTCTCTTATATAGTCAAAGCTGATTTTCCCATGTCAAATCTGTTTCCCACATCTGAACTCTGTTTCGTACCTAAAAACTATTTTCTACAGTCAAATCTGTTTTCACGCTAGCGATACCGACCATGAAGCCAAATCTGTTTCACGCTAACGACACCGTTCCCATAGTCACATCCGTTTTAACGTTAGCGATACCATCCCGATAGTCAAATGTGTTTTCTATGACTAAGATCCATTTTGTACCCGAGTACTGTTTTTGTTAGCCAAATCTATTTTCACTCCAGTGATATGTTCCCAGTAGCCAAATCTGTTGAGTTAAGCGTGCAAGGGTGAGAACAGTACTGGGATGGGTGACCTCCTGGGAATTTCTCGTACGTCAAGCTGCTAAAATTGCGCTGCTTGATCTGGTTGGCCATGTGAGCTGTAAAAGTATGATGCCAGATCTTAACGGGTAATACTATCTCTACGGGGGATAGAGCCGGTGGTAGGGGAAGGGTAAGACTGATCTCTAAGGGAACTGAGACATCACTAGCAGTTAGACACGCACCTCCCCACTTATGGGCCTAACAGCCCAACCCTAATGCACATAATAGGTGCACTCTGCGCTGCCACATTATAAGGAAATAAATTTGCACCTTGGCTAACATCTATAGCTTTTGGCCTAGTGGTAAGCGCTTGATCCTAACAAAATCTGATGCTCAGTGAGATTTTAAAGAGAAACGAGTTTTAAAAAGAAGTGAACCCCGATGAATGCTGATCTGATTTCGATCAAATGTTTGTTTAAAGGAAGAAATGTTCAGTGTTAAAGGATTTATGGCATAGATAACAGACGGTCATATTGGAAGGGTGAGCAGCTGTCGAAAGAATTAGTTGCCCATTCATATTGGGCAACATTTCATATAGTAACTGAATTCAGATGTAGGTTGATCAAGCGCCATGGACCTAAGGAGAGCTTCTAAGCTATAAATCACAAGAAAATATAGATGAGATCTGGGTGTTTCCCAAATATGATGTTTACGAAAGAAGTATATGTTTAACTGACTTCCTTTAAACCACGTTATTTAAGCTACAAATGTGTCTGCCTGCACTAAATGATTTTGTTACTCTCAGTTTTACTTGCTGAGCCCCTAGGCTCACTAGATTTTATGGTGCAGGTGAGACAGACCTGGGGCAGACGGGCGGCGGGAGCTGATCCAGCTGTGGTGTTGTGTTTATCGAATACCGGCGTTTCCATGTCATAGATATTGTTGTTTTTTATCTTTCTATCAAATCCGTATTAAGATCCATTACAACAATAGTGAATCAAAATAGAGTTCCAGTAGTTGTAATATCGCATTTCGCTATTTTTAGCAAATCTGTTATTCAAATCTGTTTCCGCTAAATGTTATCTGGCGCCACTTGCGTTTGTCTCGGTTTTAATTTTGTAAGGACTACAACTTACAATATTTTGTATTCAGCCCTTCTATTACCTTCTTTATCCCATTTAATTCAAATCCGTTGGCCCCCCCATGGGCTTGGGGCGTCACAACTTGGTATCAGAGCATGGTCCTGAGATAAACACATGCACTTCCGATTGGGACAGATTTCGTCGACCGTTTCTCCAGAGCTGTGAGTTTTATTAAATGTTACAGATCATCTGTCTTTTAAATTTAGCATGTTCTGATATTTATTTGTGGTGGATTACGGGCTATAGATTAAGATGTCTGGCCGAGGTAGAGGTAGAAGAGGTATTCCCTTAGAAGAAACCAGCCCAGACAGTAACGCTAGCATTACCCAACTTCTAAGGTTGTTGGTAGAACAAACCGGTAGAGGCAATGGCCAATATTCTAGCAGTAGGGTACCAAGCCACGATGATCCACAGGAGAAGTTTCGAAGATAGAAACCGAAGGAGTTTAGTGGTACAACAGATCTGCTGGCTGCTGAGAGCTGGATCAAGTCGATGGAGGTCATTTTTTAGTATCTCCATATGCCAGATTTGGATAGGCCTAGGTGCACTATCTATATGTTGAGGGATGATGCTATGATCTGGTGGGAAGGAGCCAAGTTATCTATGGATTTGGCAAATCTTACATGGGGAGATTTCAAGCGGGTGTTCTTCGATCAATATTTCACAGTAGACAAGAGGTCTGAATTTAAGAGAGAGTTTCTAACTTTGAAACAATGAAGTATGACCGTACAGGAGTATGTGCGAGAGGGTGTTATTTTGTGCCTCTTATTGGAAATGATCCCGAGGATAAGTTGAGCCACTTTGTGGAGGGATTGAAGCCTACATTCAAGCTGAATGTTAGGTTATCTGCTCCAAGAACTTACAGAGAAGAAGTGGATAGAGCCCTGCGTGTTGAGAGAGATTGGAAATATGTGGAAGAAGAGAGGCAACAGAAGAGACAGGCCTTCTAGAAAAAAGACCAGAGGCCGTTTAAGAAACAGAACAAGAACCAGCAGTGACTCCAAGAGCAGAAACCCCTACCAATCCAACCCATTAGTGCAGTTCCTGCTACTAACAACAGGCCAGTTTGTCCCAAGTGCCAGAAGAATCACTCTGGTCCATGCAGACTTGGTCAGAACGCCTGCTACAGATGTGGTTTGCCAGGGCATGTTATTAAGAATTGCCCAAAGTCAAAACAGCTGGTGACCAGTAGAGCTTTTGTGATGAAAACTGAGCAAGACAACCCAGATTCGACGATGGTTACTAGTAAGTTCTTGATTGCTGGTAAGCTCTCCATAGCATTGATAGAGTCAGGTGCTACCCATTCGTTTATGGCAGCCAAGTTTGCTAAGAAGTTACCCATCAGAACTGACCAAGTAACTATAGGCTTTTGCGTAACGGTACCCTCAGGAGAAGAGTTAGTGTCCCATGATCTGTTTCGAGATTTAGAACTTAGGCTCCAAGGGCGTTTGGTTACCGCAGATTTGATTGTGCTATCGATGAATGAGTTCGATATGATTTTGGGAATGGACTGGTTAACCAAGTATGGGGTAGTAATCGATTTTAAGTTCAGGACAGTAGTGGTTAACCCACCCAAAGGAGACCCGAGCTAACCAGATTTGGAGGATTCCTCGCATTATTTCAGCTCTTAAGGCTCAAAGCTGTTTAAGGGAAGGTGGGGTAGGATTTTTGGCAAGCCTATCATCCTTAGCTACGATTACTAAGCCCCAACTTTCAGATGTGGAGGTAGTGAATGAGGTTTCCGAAGTTTTCTCAGAAGATATACATGGACTACCACCAGACCGAGAGCTGGAATTCGCTATCGATTTAGTGCCAGGAGCAGCACCTGTATCCAGACCACCCTATCGCCTTGCTCCATCTGAGATGAGAGAATTAAAGGAACAGATACATGATCTGTTGGATAAGGGATTCATTAGACCGAGCACGTCACCATGGGTAGCCCCTGTTTTGTTTGTTAAGAAGAAATATGGGAGTTTGAGGTTGTGTATAGATTACCGGGAACTGAATAAGCTGAATATAAGAATAAATATCCCCTTCCTAGGAGTGAGGATCTGTTTGACCAATTGAAGGGATCAGTAGTATTTTCTAAAATCGACTTGAGATTTGGTTACCACCAATTGAAGATTAAGCCAGCTGATATCCATAAGACTGCCTTTAGAACACGCTATGGCCATTATGAGTTCTTAGTAATGCCTTTTGGACTTACCAATGCACCCTCAGATTTTATGGATTTGATGATAGAGTTTTCCAAACGTTTTTGGATCCGTTTGTGGTTGTTTTCATAGACGATATCTTAGTGTACTCCAAGACCAGAAAGTTACAAAGAGAGACCCTAGAGGATTCTTCTTCGAGATATTAGGAAGTTGAGGAATCGTAGTATTCCTATGGTTAAGGTTCAATGGTCTAACCAAACAGAACGAGAAGCACGTGGGAGACCGAAGCTGATATGCATAGTCGTTACCCAAAGCTGTTTGATAAGTAAATTTCGAGGACGAAATTTCAATAAGTAGTGTAGAGTTGTAACGCCCCAAAATCCATAGAACCACAATCTTAACCCTTTTATTTTCTAAGGGCCATTTTGATATTTCGAGCATTCAGATTTCAGCTTTTGTTCATTTTATTTATTTAAAGCTGATTCCTTTATTTCAGATTTGAGACACGATTCAGAAGGTTTCCGGAATGATTTCGCCCCAAGCACAACTCGAGCTGGTTCAGATTTTCTTTGTAAATAAAAATGCTTTGGATGGGAAAACTTGTTTATAAAAGTGCTTGTATCAATTTCAAAAATTTAAATAGTAGTAGGGAGCTTTTAGCAAATCTTTTTGAAAGGACAAAGAGTTGGTATGGTAACCATGCCTACTCGAGTGCTTTCACCTACTGCTAATAATAATGCCATAAATGATTGATTTCGTGAAGATAGAACTCATTTCACTTGCCAAAGAAAATTATTTTTTTCTCTCAAAACTCTTTGGAGCTCGTCGTGGGTTCTTGAGGAGATCTTCTGCAGGATTCCGACTGTTCTTCGTGTTTCCAGTTTAATGCAAGTAAAAGCTGATTCTTTGCATCACCATAAAGCATATACCGTTATGTGATTTCTTGCATGTTTTACGTCCAAGTTATTTCCATGTTTATGATCTTGCTTGGTTTACGAAAATGAACAATCGGGTTCACAGAGTTGATTTCTACTTTAAAACTCTTCAGCATGTTATGTATAGATATTGGTGTTTTAAAACGCTGAGCAGCACATATTTAAGATTTATGTATGATTATGAAGTTCTTCTTTCGGGTGAATGGCGGCGTCTGGACTTGAATCCGAGTAACCGACGATGCTGGTTAAATCGGGATTTTGTCCCGGTTAGATAGGCAGAGCTGGTATCTATGGATGTCGTTCGTGATGCTGCAGCACTAGTTCCATAGCCGAATCCATTTTTCTACGCTAGCGACCTGTTTCTCTTATATAGTCAAATCTGATTTTCCATGTCAAATCTGTTTCCCCCATCTGAACTCTGTTTCGTACCTAAACACTTTTTTCTACAGTCAAATCTGTTTTCCCTGTTGGGGAACCGTGGCGGATCCGGATCCCGTCTCCCGGCGAGGCAGCGGAAGAACAAAATTAGGCCGGGAAACGTTCAATACAATTTTGATGAAAACACAATATGAACCATTCATAGGGTGTTTCTCGGGGTGTTACCTTGCTGGCGACTTGCGCCTGGCTCCAACCGGAATTACAAGAAGACCGGCTCTTCACGGTAGGCGGCTGTAGATTCGTCAATCAGGTCCATGACCGGAGGGAGACTCCTTCGTCAGCCTGCACTAGAAGGCCTGACAAGATCAGCGTGGACGGATTCTCCTCGAAAAACTGATCGGAGCAAGTCCGATCAATTAGCGGCGGCGGCGGCGGCGGCGGTGGAGGCCGGCGGCGGTTTTTGGGAGAGGAGGGAGGCGTGTGGGAGCTCTAGGGTTTAGGTTTAGTGTATCTCATATTATGATTAAAGCCTTAAGTCTAATTAAATAGACTAGTGATAAACTTGGATCGGCCCAACGGGCCCGGGTCCAACGTATGAACATTCGGTTCATCCCTATCACCGTGACTTCATCATAACTCCGATCGTCGATCAGATCGGACCGATCGACTCAGTTTCCAAAACTGGATACTATGATCTGAAAAACCATTTTTCAGAACCCCAGTGCAAAATGACCGTTTTGCCCCTCAACAGCGGGAAATCACGATTTGACCCCTGTTGACTTTTAGGAAGTCGCACTCCCCAAAATCCTCCTCAAGTGCTCAACACATTGAGCTTAGTATCCGTGCGGGAATCTCGAATCCAGTACTTGTGTGACCCTAAATGGTTCAGGGATACAGCTAGCCGTGGGCCCACAACCATTGTGGCTCCGGAATCACAATTCCGGACTTGCCCATCGGATCATGGTAAGAGCGTCTAGCAACATCGCCCCATGATCCCCTAGGTATCACTGATAGTGCCTGCAAGAACCAGTTGGTCGTGGTTAGCGTACAATACGGTCCTTTCAATCCATATATCCCGATCAGATCAACGACCATTGGTAAATCGAGAGTCGCTATAGATCCGATAGCTATGCATACATCTTGGAGATCAAATAGTGACATCAGAGTGTAACTAGGTAAACCCATTTACCAAAAACACTTCTAGTACTCTGGCCAGAGATTTATACACTATTATCCCCTCAGATAGCATAGGATATCCACGCATGTCTGCGAGCGGTGAATCCTCGACAACGATGCATCGACTCCTACATGCATCGGGGTCTCACCCAATCCCGCCGCCTAATGACCCCAAGTGAGTCGGAAAACGAGTCAAAGTGAGACGCCTATCATGTAGAGTCTCAATGACGTTTCGAGTCGTGAGGACTAATCAGTACAACCAAGACCTCGGACTTATCCACTCGACAAATGGTAACCACTTGGAAAGTCCGAACGAGGGTAGTTCGATAGATCATCAGGTCACTATCTATCTGCATGCTCAGAACATCACAATGTTCCCTACCAATGAAACATGGTACTTTGCATTGCAGATACTAGTCTCAAGCTCGGGCGGCCTTATCCTCATTTTGACGGCCCAATCGACTAGGAACGTGTTCAGAATACACAGTGACTATTAGATGTGTTTCATGATAGCCGTCATACCCACTATCACATCTAACATACAGTATAGTGCATTCTAGGTCTTTACTCAACGCAATTGTTAATCATTATACAACACAATGAAAGTAAATAATGCCATAAACAAATGCGAATATCATATATAAAGACTGTCATATACAAGAGTCAATAAACCCACACGCCACAGGTTGGCTAGTTGGGCATCTACTCTAACATTCCCTAGTGATACCGACCCTGAAGCCAAATCTGTTTCATGCTAACGACACCATTCCCATAGTCAGATTTGTTTTAACATTAGCGATACCATCCCGATAGTCAAATCTATTTTCTATGACTAAGATCTGTTTTGTACCCGAGTACTGTTTGTTAGCCAAATATGTTTTCACTCCAGTGGTATGTTCCCAGTATCCAAATCTGATGCTCAGTGAATTTTAAAGTGAAACGTGTTTTAAAAATAAGTGAACCCGATGAATGCTGATCTGATTTCGATAAAATGTTTGTTTAAAGGAAGAAATGTTCAGTTTTAAAGGATTTGTGGCATAGATAACAGACGGTCATATTGGAAGGGTGAGCAGCTGTCGAAAGAATTAGTTGCCCCTTCGCATTGGGAAACATGCCATATAGTAACTGAATTCAGATGTAGGTTGATCAAGCGCCATTGTGAGGATTGTGAAATTAGATTTGTGATTAATTGAGTTGAATTTGGGATTAATCACATGTTTTGAGGAATTACGAAGGGAATATGGTTCCTGCTGATTCATCAGTCGCAACGCTAGTTTAGGAATCGAGAAATATCGAAATTTGGTGAAGTCAACGCTGGTCAATGGTACTGTAGCTACCTACTGGTGTTTGCATCGGTAGGGTGAAGTAGGCGTGACGCGTTGCATCTGCTGGTTTTAGTTCGTTTCGAAGGGTTGCTGCTGGCCGATATTGCTTTTGGCGCGAGAATGATTGAGGAGGCAACACGTGTTGGTCAACGTTTTGAGTGTTGACTAGGGGATTTAGCAGTTGTATTAGATAGGAGTAACCATCTGCTGATAGTAACGCTTGCGTGTGCCTTGCGTCTTAGTGAGAAACCAGCAGTAGGATTTTCCCACATGCAACTACTGGTGTTGCATCGCTGCGAGAGTTTTCCTTGTGTACCTGCTGGTTTTGTAAGTACATCGACTGGATTGGTTTGTGTAGGCGCGGCGACGTCGTTTGATTAAGTTAAGACGCTGCGTTTTGGATGTTGCAGCTGGAACCAGTCGTTGGTTGTTTTGAAGAGATCTGCTGCCTGCTTGTATAACGCTGCGACGTCGTTTTGTTTAGGAGTTAAGTTAGATTAATCACGAGAATTAAGAATTTAGATTTCTGGAGTTCGAATTTTTAGTGAAATCTGATTTGGAAATATTTAGTAGTTGGGATGACGTCGACCGTTAGAGTTTGAGGTAGGCGATCGTGTGTTTCTCAAGATTTCTCCTTTCAAGAGCGTGATGAGATTTTGATTTAAAGGCAAATTGGCTCCCAGATTCGTTGGTCCCTTTGAGATTATCGAGCGGATTGGACAATTGGCTTATAGATTGAGGCTGCCCGAGGAGTTAGCCGCGATGCATGACGTGTTTCATGTGTCCATGTTGAGAAAATATGAGCCGGATCCGTCCCATGTTTTGAGAACTGACGAAGTTGAGCTGGATTCTGCCTTGAATTATGTTGAATATCCGGTGCAGATCTTGGATAGGAAGGAGAAACAGCTGAGGAACAAGGTAATTCCGTTGGTGATGGTCCAATGGAGCAAGCATGGCCGAGAAGAAGCAACCTGGGAAGTGGAAGAAAAGATGAGACAGGATTGGCCTCATCTGTTTGAGGACTGATCGTGCAGGATTTCCAGGTAAATTTCTGGTTTTGCTTTGAGATTGATGAGTTGGTTGTGCTGATTTGCATGATTTGATTGTTTCTGCCTTGGTTTGTCTTTGATTTCGAGGACGAAATCTCTTAAGGTGGGAGAATGTGAGGATTC
Source organism: Dorcoceras hygrometricum (assembly GCA_001598015.1). Taxonomy (NCBI): domain Eukaryota; kingdom Viridiplantae; phylum Streptophyta; class Magnoliopsida; order Lamiales; family Gesneriaceae; genus Dorcoceras; species Dorcoceras hygrometricum. Next base: position 156,501 of record KV019590.1, on the reverse strand, counting down.
AGATTTCTAATTAGTGATTAATCGGATTTTGAGTTATATTAATCACGAGAATTAAGAATTTAGATTTCTGGAGTTTTGAATTTTAGTGAATCTGATTTGGAAATATTTAGATCTCTAGTTGGGATTGTCCAGATTTTTAATTGGTGTTTTTCGTGTGAAATCTGGTCGAGAAGTGTTGAGAATTAGAATGAATTTTATAGAGATCTGTTTTTCCTTTAGCGCTGCGTGTTTTGTCGTGAAAAGAAGAGTGAGCGCTGCGTTTGGTGAAAGCTGTTCGAATTTGAGAAGCTGGATCGTGAGAGATCTGGTGGTCGAGAAGAACGTGAGAAATGAATGCGTTGTTCTTTTGAAATTCAGATCTCATGACGTAAGCAGCTCTCATGTGTGACGTAAGCGTCGCTGGATGGTGATCGCATTTGGGTCGTAGCGAGAGATCTGGCAGCGCTTGAGGGTGACGTCAGCAGGTCTGGTGGATGGCGTAAGCAGATCTGTTGTTAGAAGCGTGTAGCGTTCATTCGAGAGTTGCGCGGTAGATCTGATGACGTAGGCAAGTCTGCGGGTGATGTAAGCAGATCTCATGCAAGATCGTGATAGCGTGCATTTGAGAGATCTGGTGCCTATACGTCGTCGTTTTGTGTTTTAGCGCCGAGATCTGTTTTGCGTTTTGGCGCAAGTGTTGAGCGTGAGATCTGTTGACCAAAACGTTGTCGTTTTGGAGTTCGCGCGAGATCTGATGAAGAGCATGAAGTCTGTTTTGCGCGAGAGATCTGTTTTGGCTATAGTTTGAGTTGTAGATATCTGTTTTTGTCGGTGTTGGTCTTGTTTGGTAGCTTTTTGAGTAGAGGATATTTATATCAGTGTTGAGTTACACTTAGAGCATTCCAGACCTGATATTTCTTATCCTCAAACTCGAAACCCTCGATTTTAGCTACTGTTCACCGTCACTTTCAATCGCCATTTTCCGTTGATTCCGACCTCTGTTTTTTTGAGTTCTTGGTAGCATTGGAAACCTCTTGAGTAGACCTTTCTTTTCCTACCAATTTTGGAGGCTGTGTTGAGCTGGAACGAGAACGCGAAGCTGCTGAGTTGAGCAGTAAGTTGCGTCGTGAGTTTCTATCCTTTGGGTGAGCTTTCTTTTATCGGTTTGAGCTAAGATATTAGGTATCTTTGGCAGATTTAAGCTTCTAGGAATTTTGAAGGGTAATTTTCGAGGAAGCTTCAAAGGCAGTAAGCTTGAGTTGGTTACTGGCCGTTGCTTGTGAAACCTGTTAAGGTAGTTTGAACAATTAAGGTACGATTGAGCAGCCCTTAGCAGCTGGAGCATGAACATGTCTATTTTATTGATGTTGTGAATTTGGATGCTGTGAATTACGTGAATCAGTATGTTGAATGATTGAGTTACATTCTGTTTTACGTATTGTACATTGTATGCATTGAGTATTGATATTGATTGGCATCATGCATACATATTGAGCCTGAATTGACAGATTTGATTTGATAACCTGATT
>KV019590.1:109841-127994 GCA_001598015.1 Dorcoceras hygrometricum | reverse complement strand
CTTATTTAGACAGATTTGTCATTGTGTTCATAGATGATATTTTGATTTACTCGAAGAGCAGGGAAGAACATGAAGAACACCTTAGAGAAATCTTGCAAATTTTACGAAATAAGCAGTTATTTGCAAAGTTTAGTAAGTGTGAATTCTGGATTGATAAAGTAGTATTCTTGGGTCACATTATTTAATGGAATGGAATAGAAGTAGATCCTTCAAAGGTGGAATCTGTTCGAAATTAGCCTGTACCTAAGAATGTCACGGAGAAGTTTCCTTTCCTAGGACTTGCAAGATATTATAGAAGATTCATAGAAGGATTTTCGAAGATAGATGTTCCATTAACGGCCTTAACTAAGAAGAATGTGAAGTATGATTGGACTCCCAAATGCCAATCCAGTTTTGAGAAATTAAAACATGCATTAGTTGAAGCCCCTGTTTTAACGTTACCAACAGAGAAAGGGAATTTAGTGATTTACACCGATGTAATGCAAGAAAGAAAAGGTAATTGCTTACGCTTCTAGGCAATTGAAGATTCACGAAAAGAATTATCCTACGCATGACCTGGAATTAGCAGCAGTAGTTTTCGCTTTAAAGATTTGGAGACACTATCTTTACGGCGAGAAGTGCGAAATTTTTACAGACCATAAAAGCCTTAAGTATTTCTTTACTCAGAAAGAATTAAACATGCGACAGAGAAGATGGCTTGAATTGGTTAAAGATTACGATTGCGTAATTAGCTATCACCCGGGAAAAGCTAACGTAGTAGCAGATGCGTTAAGTAGAAGAAGCGTGGGGTTAGCGCAAATCTCAGTTCAGATTCCCCTGGCGTTAGAGATTAATCGATTTGAACTCGAGATAATTCGAAAGGAAAGTGCTATTAAGTTATCAGTTCTCACGATCCAATCAACACTTAAAGATATGATCAAAGAAGGGCAAGCAAAGGATGATCAACTCCAGAAATGGAAGAAGCAGGATGAAAACAGAGGATCAAATTTGTATACAGTGGAAGAGGGAATTGTTAAATATCAAGGTAGATTGTGGGTACCGCGCTCAGATAATTTGCGCAATGAGATTATGAATGAAGCCCCAAATTCACCATATTCAATTCATCCAGGCGGAACAAAAATGTTCAAAGATTTGCAAGCTCTGTTTTGGTGGCCAGGAATGAAACGTGACATTTGTAGATTTGTTGCGGAATGTTTAACCTGCCAACAAGTTAAAGCAGAACACCAGAGACCTGCAGGAATGTTAAAACCACTTCCTATACCTGTTTGGAAATGGGATAATATAGCAATGGATTTCGTGGTAGGATTACCCAGGACAGTTTCAGGCTGTAATGCAATTTGGGTAATAGTTGACAGATTAACTAAGTCTGCTCATTTTCTTCCTGTAAAGACAACTGATGATTTAAATAAGTATGCAGAGTTGTATATCAAGGAAATAGTCAGACTTCACGGGATTCCAAGTTCTATTGTATCAGATAGAGATCCTAGATTTACTTCGAGATTCTGGAAAAGTTTACACCAAGCCTTAGGAACGAACTTAACTTTCAGTACAGCGTTCCATCCTCAAACCGATGGGCAATCAGAAAGAGTAATTCAAATACTGGAAGATTTGTTAAGGGCCAGTGTTCTGGATTTTTCAGAAAGCTGGGAATTTAAGTTACCATTGATTGAGTTCACCTACAACAACAGTTATCAAGCGTCGATAGAAATGGCACCATACGAAGCTCTGTATGGCAGGAAATGTCGATCACCAATTCTTTGGGATGATGTGGGTGAAAGAAACGAAATAGGACCTGATATTATAGAGCAAACATCAGAAGCAATTAAGAGAATACGTGAAAGAATGAAGACTGCTCAAAGTAAGCAAAAAAGTTATGCAGACATTCATCGCAGAGATGTGAACTTTGCGGTGGGAGATCATGTGTTCCTCAAGATCTCACCAATGAAAGGTGTTTTAAGATTTGGAAAAAAGGAAAGTTAAGTCCCAGATATGTTGGACCATTTCAAATCTTAGAACGAGTTGGAACGTTAGCGTATCGTTTAGCACTACCTCCACAAATGTCCTCTGTCCACAACGTGTTCCATGTATCAGCACTTAGAAGGTACATTGCGAACCCATCGCATGTTCTCAGGCATGACCCAGTGCAATTGGAACCGGACTTGACTTACGAAGAAACCCCAGAAAAGATTTTAGCAAAGGAAAATCGTAAGTTAAGAAACAGAACTATCCCAATGATCAAGATTCAGTGGACGAACCATTCAGAAAGGGAAGCAACATGGGAAGTAGAATCTGATATGCAGGAAAGTTACCAAGATTTCTTCAAGTAAGTGAATTTCGGGGATGCAATTCTTTTAAGGGGGGTAGAATGTAACGACCAGATCTTTTAAAAGTCCACAATTAGAAAGATATGAGGTTGAGGGATTACATTGCCATTATAATTCGATTCTTGAATATTTCTGTATATGCAATGATCAATCTTTATTATGTTATGGATTGATATTCACATGTTAGAATGCAAGTACAGTAAATGTTTAGTGACTTTTGCAAACTAAGTGGATCCTTTATTTAACTAAAATTATCGGCTTCCATTCGCGTCTTTTATTTTTAAAAACAGAGCACGCTCCTTTCAGAAGTTGGCATATTGATATAACGTGTTTTATTTCCTTAGTCATTGTAAATCATATAAATATGATATTAAGCTGCTTCATGCATCATTACTCTCAAATCAAATCATATTAAGTGGTGCTCACTCTCAAGAAGCCGAACAAATTATGTTATGGATTGATATTCACATGTTAGAATGCAAGTACAGTAATGTTAGTGACTTTTGCAAACTAGTGATCCTTATTAACTAAATTATCGGCTTCCATTCGCGTCTTTTATTTTTAAAAACAGAGCACGCTCCTTTCAGAAGTTGGCATATTGATATAACGTGTTTTATTTCCTTAGTCATTGTAAATCATATAAATATGATATTAAGCTGCTTCATGCATCATTACTCTCAAATCAAATCATATTAAGTGGTGCTCACTCTCAAGAAGCCGAACAAAATACTTTCAAAGTGTTTTAAAGGAAACAGGCGGTGTGCAAGAAGTATACTGGATTTTCTGCTGTTCTTGTGTTAAAGATACCAGGCAAGTAAACTCTGTTTCTTGCTCAGTCAATAGAAAGCATATATTCAATTCTGTTTTTATGATTATGTATGGTTTTATAGAAAAGGGAGATGGCCTCGGCTGTTCTTCAAGAAAACCGTAAAGTTCATGCTCTGTTTTTTTGAAAGAAGTTGAGTTACTGTATTTTGATTCAAAGATGATTTAGAAAAATGTTTGGATGATGTTCTTCTAATGAATTCCTGAGGTTTTCAGTGATTCATTCATCGAAGTAGCTTACAAGTAGCTTACTCGATCTTTTCCAGAAGTTTCATAAGATATGTTGAAGTCTTTAGAGGAAGGTAACCTTCGTAGTTCATGGTTATCTGCACGTTAAGAACGAGAGCTGGTTCTTATACCACTGCTGATATTGTCTTGTCAAAAATATTCTAAGTATGAAATCAGCAGTTTCACTTCTTTGTTGAAAACCAGCAGATGCATATTTCAGCAGTTGCGTTGGTTCCATAAAACCAGTAGCGAGTGGTTGTAGCGACTGGTTGTAGCGAATGGTTGTAGCGACTGGGTTATGCGCTAACGACGTCGTTTCACTTTACATTTGTTTAAAAGACCTTGCGACTGGATTCTTGTCTTGCGACTGGTTCCTATCCGTTGCGACTGGTACTGTTCATTCAGCTGGTATTAGTCTTGCGACTGGTACTGTTCGTTCCAGCTGGTTACTGTTCATTCTTATTTTTCTTTAACAGATAACAAAATTTCAGAATTTGATTCTTTCTTCAATTTCGAATCAGTTCAAATGAATCTTTCGACTTATCTGACAGATTCAACTAGCTAAGTTATTCAGTTTTCATCTTTGCAAGCTTTACAAGGAAATCCTTTACAATTCCAGAATATCATTAGATAAACAAAAACCAGTAACTCGAACAAAGGAAAGAAAACAGTTTTTCACGAGAGAAAGAAAGAGCAGAACCATGTTTTATGAAATGTTTTAAGTTATGACAATGAAAAGGGTCCCTAAAGAAAAGTTGAGTGCGCGGCTGACGAACCGTGTGCCCTTTTAACCAGGAAGGATTAGGATTACAGGTCGACGGATCTGTATACCCCTTCAACCATGAGCCATAGTGCTAAGACTGATATCAGGAGTTTGATCAAACAAAATGGACCAAATGTTTAAAGTGTTGTCATAATTTTCCAGAAAATGAATGAAGAGCATGCGTGTGATTTTGATCGCAGCTATTAAGTATGTTTAAAGAAAATGTTCCCAAAATTGATTCATGTTTTATGCTTTCATACTTGATTCAAATTTCATAGTTATGTTTACGCTTGTCTGTTCCTAAGCGTGGTTCAAGTTCAGACTCCAGTATGTATTAGTTCTTGGGCGATCGTATGAATTACTTTTGTTATTCCAGATTTTACTTGCTGGGCCTTTGGCTCACTAGTTTTCATTGAGTGCAGGTAATCCGCAGTAGGAAGCTGGAGGGAGATGAACATATTGGAAGGGATGTGTTTATCGTGGACAGCAGATTTCTTATTTCCTTCGGTTCCAACGTTCATAGTTTCTTTTTGGGAAAACTTTTGTAGTGTACTGAACATTTTGTTATGAATGTGTATCAAAACAGATTTCTAAATTTGTTATGTTATAGGAATCTGTACCAGACGTTATCACACTACGAGATGCATTATTGAAATATGATGTATCAGCTTTCTTCATTTCCGCACCTTTGCATGAGTTATATCTGTTTTCACTCCAGTAGTATGTTCCCAGTAGCCAAATCTGATGCTCAGTGAGATTTTAAAGAGAAACGAGTTTTAAAAAGAAGTGAACCCCGATGAATGCTGATCTGATTTCGATCAAATGTTTGTTTAAAGGAAGAAATGTTCAGTGTTAAAGGATTTATGGCATAGATAACAGACGGTCATATTGGAAGGGTGAGCAGCTGTCGAAAGAATTAGTTGCCCATTCATATTGGGCAACATTTCATATAGTAACTGAATTCAGATGTAGGTTGATCAAGCGCCATGGACCTAAGGAGAGCTTCTAAGCTATAAATCACAAGAAAATATAGATGAGATCTGGGTGTTTCCCAAATATGATGTTTACGAAAGAAGTATATGTTTAACTGACTTCCTTTAAACCACGTTATTTAAGCTACAAATGTGTCTGCCTGCACTAAATGATTTTGTTACTCTCAGTTTTACTTGCTGAGCCCCTAGGCTCACTAGCTTTTATGGTGCATGTGAGACAGACCTGGGGCAGACGGGCTGCGGAAGCTGATCCAGCTGTGGTGTTGTGTTTATCGAATACCGGCGTTTCCGTGACATAGATATTGTTGTTTTTGATCTTTCTGTAAAATCTGTATTAAGATCCATTACAAAAATAGTGAATTCATATAGGGTTCCAATAGTTCTAATATCACATTTTGCTATTTTTACCAAATCTGTTTCTGCTAAATGTTATTTGGTGCCACTTGTGTTTGTATCTCGGTTTTAATTTTGTAAGGTAATACAACTTACAATATTTTGTATTCAGCCCTTATATTCCCTTCTTCATCCCATTTAATTAAAATCTGTTGACCCCCCCCCCCCCCACTGGGCTTGGGGCGTCACATCTGGAGAATAACAGCTCAGATCAGCGATGAAGTGCAGATTAGAGTTCAGCTTACAGTTAAACAGATTAGAAAAGTTCAGAACAGCTTACAACAGTTCAGGAAAGAACAGATTAGAAGCGCAGTGTACAGATAAGCTTAATAGAGCATACCAGCTCAGGGCCAAACAGAACAGAACAACTCAGATGGAATCAGTACAGTATGTATATCAGTTCAGGGTAAAACAGATCAGAACATATTAGAGCAATTCAAGAGCAGCTCAGAACAAAGAGTAGAACAGTTTAGAGCAGTTGTGAACAAGACAAGTTTAGATGAAAAGCGACCAGCTCAGAGAATTAAAGCTTCGACAGAGCATTTCAAAAAAAAGCAGTTTGAACACAACTTGTGAGACCCGAAAGTTTAGGTTTAGCATAGACCAGATTTGGCTTGAATAGATCTGGGATGGACCAGCTTTGACCTAGTATGCTTGATGTAGTTATCGGGTCAGTATAAGTCTTAGAATCTGGATTTGTTGGAGAATTTCCGTGGGATAATGATCAGATTTGAGTGATGGGCAGTTCTGGTTGATTGTATTCAGATTTGGTAGCGAAATCGGGTGGTGGCGCGCTATTTGGTTACACGTGTTGGAAGTTCTACGCGGGTAGTGATGCGACATCGTTTTGGGAGAAGCCAGATCTGAGTTGCGAGCGTGGTTAGTGATACATGGACAGGTCCAGTTTGTTGCTCCGGTTAATAGTTATGGGGTAGATCGGTGCGGTTCAGTGATTTCAGATTTGGCGGGTTTTGTGAGTCAGATCTGAGAACGTGTTGCGACGCCGTTTATTAATTCAGACTTGGCTAGCGAGGTGATGTGTCCAGTAACAGTGAACTTCTGTGCGAAGCCATTATGAGAGGCGCGTGTATTAGTTAATTGACTGGTGATGCGACGTCGTTTGTATGAGTTCCAAATCTGTTTAGCGTATAGTCCAGATCTGGAGTGCTACTCAGATCTGAGTTGAGAAGAGTTTTGAGCAGTTTTGTCGGTGGCTACTGTTCACCAGATTTGCGGGAACTTAAGTTATATTTATAGAGGATTTTGACTGGTCTCGCGATATAGTTTCCCGACACATAGAAATATTTCTCGAAAGATAACCCTGTCGCGATACCCTAGCTACTGTTCACCGAAGATTTTCTTCTTCGATTGTCGACGGTAGATAGCTCCGACGGACGCGAGTGTGGTAGTGCTGGACTCCTCTTGCCAGGGCAATTCTTCTCATACCTTTTTCGAAGGCTTTGGGTTAGGTGGAAGAGGATCATGAAGGAAACGACTCTGTGTAGTCTGTTAGCATAAGTGCAGATTTTCTTATGCTGTTCAAGTAGCTTGTTGGGTTTCAGATCTGTGCACTCGGGACCCTGTTTGTAGTACTTGTAGCTCAGAACTAAGGTACGGATGTGAGCTTGTCTTACAACGTTGGATTTGGCATGGATATTATGTGTGCTGCTGTGTATGATTCTGTGCTGTTATTGCTTGCTCTGTTGTGTTGTTTATTGCAAGTTGTTACATTTCATACACGCATTATTCATGTTGAGCTCAGATCTTGCTAGCCTTGTCTTGTTGTATTGATCTGTGTGTACCAGGATGCCTGTTTCGGAGGTCGAGCGGGTAACTCCCGTGTCCCTAATCTCTCTGCTGGGATCTGTTAGCCACTATGAGCGGAGTGGGTAGCTCTCACATCTCATGAGCTGGGCAACAACAGGCTGAGCTGCGTTTTGCATCTGCTGTCGTGTGTTGAGATGAGTGGGTAGCTCCCATATACTCACACACCTCGTGACCACTATCTTCCAGTTGGTTGGACTCTGTTGTTGAGCAGTTCTTGAGATCCTTTGTCAACAAAGAAGAGTTCTCAAAGTCAACAAAGCCTGCAAATATATTTAATAATAAAGGACACAAGGTACAACTTTGTCAGAACTTTACATAAGCCTTTTCAACGGCTAGTAACTTGTGTCCAACGGAAAGAATTGCAGAGAGGCTATATAAAAGAGAAGATGAACAGAACAAAAAAGATATACGAGGAAGAGCGAAAATAATACAAGTGCAGAGAGGACAAAATAGAAAACAAAGAGTTGTGCATAGTCGCAAGCTGGTACACACAGGTGGCAGCTGGTGTACAAGTTGTGCCGGTACCCACGTGTGAGCTGGTGCATAGGTCGAGAGCTTCAATGAGTAATCAATAGCCGACTGCACAAATCAGGGAAGACAATGAGTTATCAGCTTTGAAGAAGCACTTCCCAGTGTGTGAGAAAACAAAAGAGAGAGTGAGCTTGCACTGTAAATTCTCACACACTGATTCACTTACAGTTTCGAGAGTTGAGCTGTATAGATTAGTGAGTTAATCACAAAAAAACACAATCATTGTAGTCTTTCTCACTTAGACATAAAAGAAGTGTTGGTTAGACACACATCCTACGAGCTGGTGTGCATCAGTGAGGCTAGGAGTTCTCACAGCTTGAGGGCTTTTGGATCGGATTTGTAGACGGAGTTGTACTAATCAAATCTTTTAGTGATTTGTTCCAGCAATGGAAGAAGGAGAGAAGTAGGAGATTGAGCTCCGAACTTCCATAAACAAATTCTCAGTGTTTATTTTATTTAACGCTTACTGTATTCACGCATACATATGTTTTAAACTGTCTTTAAAGCTTTCATTTTTCAGAGAGTAGTTCAGGTTCTTTCCACATGATTTTACATCTTACCTGATCTACTTCTCAGTGCTAAAACATTTCTAGGACATGAGCTATTGCAGCTCTTTTTATAACAGAAGCAGATCGAGTGACCAGCTTGCAACGTTGCTTCGAGCTATTACCAGCTTAGGCGATCTGGTGCTTGCTGGTTACGTGCAAGTTTTTCAAAAATATTTTTAAATGCACGTAATCTATTTGTCTGTTATTTAAATCCATTTAACTTGGGTTTTTCGATCCAAAACTGATGTTGGCGACCCCTCATCAGTTCCATCAAAATGAATCAATTCTCTTACAATATGATATATGATTTACCAATAATAGGAACCTACCAAGGATTAATAATTATTGGAAATCTGGAGGTTCATATCAAAGGAATACCAGGAAAAGAACCAGATCGACCGGTCCTTGGACTAAATTTTCTTGAGCATCATAAGCCTTCGAAACAACTTGAAAGTGGAATGGAATTCATGGTGGAAGACCAGGTTTGGAAGATACAATGAGCACGAGCTATTTTCAATATACATTCCAGTAGGAATGTTGTATAAGCCATGTAGGGAAGAATACTTCGCTGATTATATTATCAGGAGCAGGGGTTTGCCACAAATAGAGGAGTTTTCCAAATAAATTGGAAGAATTACCTCAAATTGCTAAAAGAGATTTCTAAAAAAGAATTTTAATCCTAAGAAAAAGGATTAAAAAGGCAGAAATACTACTCGAAGGTGCTGCACAAACACTTTGATATAAGGTGAAGACACCACCGATTTATTTTCATGATACATGAATAGAAATCTTGGTAGGAAACAATTTCTTGCAAATGTTCAAAAGCTACACACAAGAAAATGAAACCAAGAGACTAGTTTTCACAACACCATGTGATCATAAAATCATGGGCAGAATAATTTTACAGGAAAATGCCAATTCAATTTCGTAGCAAGAGTGGTGATGAAGGAAAAACTTTTACACCAAAAAATGAAGGACTTCAAAAGGTTTGGAGAAACAATTCTCCTAATTACTGAGCTGGATCTCCAACGAGAGGAAATTGAATTCTTAAAATATCCTTACCTCATAAGGATATAGAAATAAAATCCAAGTGTCACTATAAGATGTCAAGAGAATTGAGGAAAGCTACAACGAACACCCCTTGGAATGCTGGGGCAAGAATCAACTCAAGGAATCTTATGGTTAAGAAAGAAAGAGTATGAATTTGTAACATGCAAGCCTATCCAGATGAGCATATTTGATCAGAAGGATATACAGATATTATCAAGGAACATTTGGATCTTGGTCTGATAAAAACAGGAGTATCACCATACAGTAGTCCAAGTTTTCTTGTACGAAACCATGGTAAGACTAAAAGAGGCAAACCCATGTTAGCCATCAATTATCAAAAAATTAATAAAATATTAGAAATTTATAGGTATTTTATACCCAGTAGAGATATAATCTTCTCTAAATTCGAATATAAATGTGGATTTTATCAAATACGGAGAAGAATAAAGTAAAAAGTTTTGTAGTTTTTTCCACATCACAAGGACTTTATATTTGGGAAGTATTTCCAATCATATTAGATAATGATTCTCAAATATTTCGAAGAAAAATGGATTATTTATTTTACAATTATCTTGAATATATGTTTATCTATATTGATGATATCTATAGCATCTACAACACATGGATGATCATGTGAAACATTTAGATATCTTTTCCAAAGTTTGCAAGAAGGAAGGACTTGTCCTATCTGAAAAAAAAAAAGAAAGTTATTGCCACAATAAAAATCAAATTTCTCGTCGTAGTAATCGATAAATCAGGATAATTCTAGAAAATCACATTGAAAAATTGCAGAATTTCCCAGAAAACTAACAGATAAGAAACAACATCAAAGTTTATTAGGATTTGTCAATTTTGTTGGATTTTTTTATCAATAATATAGCACAAAACAGAAAGATGTTCAGTCCATTATTAAAGAAGGATGCAAGATTTGCATAGACAGAAGAACACACTACAAGTCTTAGCCATTTAAAAGAAATTTATAGAAATCTTCCCAAAAATGGATATTTCCAAGATCAGGAAGACCTGATGTTATATCGATGCCAGTAATCAATGGTGGACTTCGGTACACTCAAGTTCAAGCTTTCCTAAGAATATTCTGAACCAGAAAAAGATAGATCATTGAGATGGAAAGCTTTATGTCAATATTATATTTGGAAGTGGTTGTTATTAATTCTCATGAAAATATTCTTGTAGAATTCCTAACGATAGATGGACAACGCTGATATCGATGTCATCATGGAAATGCAGAGGAATTTGAGGGAACATCTTGAAATGCTTCAAATTGAGTTCAACAAGCTTTCCTTAAATGCAGAAGGTGTGGGTAGGCTACAACATGCTGATAAGAGCACTATCTATGATTGGATTACTGATGTTTGCAGGCTTACACTCTGTTGTGGTCTGTATTACAAATACCAACCCTCCAGGCCATACAAAAGCCTATGATTTTTAAATTGGAGAACAATAGAGTACAAGACTCTACACCTGGAGCATGGGATTCAAGTACCCTTAAAAAAGGTGCTAAGTTGGGATCATCTCATGATTAGTTGGCTCAAGAAAAATCTAGGACTCTGGATCCTTGTCCCGAGTCCTCAAGTCAACCTTAAACCTCAAATTAAAAAGTAAAAAACTAAGGTTCATATTAACAACTTACAATTTCTCCTTTTAAAGTTTATCAATAGAAATGGGACAAATAAATCCAGGACAGGAATTAATCCAGCAACATGTCGTGTTAAGAGGAAAGTACCCAAGGATTTGGATGAGGCCTAATGCTCATCCAAAGGATGTCACGTTATGGTATGATTTTGGGGATATTGTCTTAGTTTATGCTACTTCTTTAGATTTCCTAGAAATAACACTTCTACCAAAGTGGATCCAAGAATCAGTATCGAGACTTGGTAAAATAATGAATATTTTTCTAGGGGAGATATTTTAAAGTTGTATTTTTTCAGTGCAGCTCCAAAACCAGCTGGAAAAATTTCATATGAAGCCTTACTTTTAATCAAGTTAAGGAGGCCATATACTAATGCTCAGAAATATATTGAGGATCCACCTACAGAAGAAATTTCTAATCTTAGCATTGAGTGAAGATGACATATCAACTAGAACAGCATGGGGAATATGGGTCTGTCTCACAGAGGTGGACAAAGTGAACATTCAAATTCTATCACAACTCAGTGAGGATCTTTCCTGTTAAACATCATGACAGGAAAAACTACATTATTTTAGATGAAATATATTAGGAAAAAGAAATCTTATGTGGAAGAACAAGATTCCAGGGATCAAAGAGGCTCATCGAAAACTCTGTAACATGGCCTCAGCTATGAATCTAGGCTTTAAAGACCCAACAATGAAGCTGAATATGAAGCATTACTCATCAGACTCCGAGATGCTAAAAAAATGAGAATTGCTCGGATCTTTCACTCTCGGACTTTCAGTTAGTCGTTAAGCAAAGAAATCGAAAATTTGAGGTAATGTACGAGAAGATGGTGATGTACGCGAAGGACTTGGGTAAGATGACTGAATAATTCTCAAAGCTCATTCTCGAGCAGATACCTAGAGACCAGAATGAAAAGACATACATGCTTGCATAGATGGCAAGTTCTCTGGCCTCGACCTCGGGGAGAGAGGTGCGATGGCAAGAATTAGTCTCTTAAATCACCCCTCAGATTGGACGTATGATGTTTATGAATACCTCGCACACCACACTGTCCCCAAAGAGTCTCGAAAGGCTCGGGAAGTCATGCGTGGGGCACTTTGTTTTGTGTTTCTCAATGGTGTTTTGTACAAGAGATCGCTCTCACGAAATTCATGAAGGATGTGGCATAAATCACCTTGGGAGTAGGCCTGATGGTAAGCGGCTCACCTTCAAGGCATGAGTGTTGCCAAAAGGTTACACTCAAAGACAAGGCGTTGACTACGATGAAACCTTTTTGTCAATCGATATGTTTAAGTACATAAGAATACTGTTAGCCATAGCTGCATGGTATGACTATGAGATATGAAAAATAGATGTGAAGACTGAGTTCCTTAAGGGAAACATTAAGGAAGAGATCTATATGACACAGCTTGAGGGATTCACATCTGTTGGAAGTGAACATAAGATATGTAAGCATCAGAGTTGATTAATGGTCTCAGGAAGGCATCGAGAAGTTGAAAACTGAGGTTTTACGAAACAATTAAGGAATTCAGTTTCGTCAAGAACCAATAGGAATTGTGCGTGTACAAGAATCTTGTAAAGGACGTTGTGACATTACTCATACTTTATATTGATAACATTATACTCATTGGGAATGGCATAGGAATTTTGTAGTCAATGAAAGTATGGCTCTTTGGAAACTTTCAGACAAAGGACTTAGGTGGGGCAGCCTATATTCTAGGTATCTAAATCTATATAGATAGATCGAATAGGATGCTCAGACTCACCCAAGTGGCCTACATCGACACCATACTTAAGAGATTTTCTATGGAAGAGTCCAAGAGAGGACATCAATCTATGTGTCATGGAGTTACTCTATCCAAGTCGATTCTTCCAAGATTGATGAGGAGATAAATAAGATGACACTTGTCACGCCCCGAGACCGGGCCTGGACGTGAACACCGGCGATGTTTAATAATTATTCATTACAAAACATCAAGCCTCATAGTGTAGCTCAAAACCAGTCTATTACATAATCAAAATGATCGTCTTTACAACTGAATATCGGAGAAATTTAATTACAGAGTGCGGAAGCGAAAATTACATTAACAAAGAAAAGCAGAGTCTTCATCAGCCCCAAAATAGATCTTGTTCCTCTTCTTCAACATGTTCTTCATTCTTATCTGGGTGGAGAAGTAAGGGGTGAGTGTTTGGGGAAACACTCAGCAAGTGGGGGATACCATTCGAGCATAACGAATATACATATATACATGACTGAATTCAGAGTAGAACATAACCAGAACAGAGCGGAGCATAACAGAGCATAGCATAGCATAACAGAGCATAGCATAGCATAACAGAGCATAGCATGACAGATAGCACTGATGATTACTTCGTGTCTACGGTTTACTGATCAAACTGAATATACGGAGTAAATTTAATTACAGAGTGCGGAAAGCGAAAATTACATTAACAAAGAAAAGCAGAGTCTACATCAGCCCCAAAATATATCTTGTTCCTCTTCTTCAACATGTTCTTCATTCTTATCTAGGTGGAGAAGTAAGGGGTGAGTGTTTGGGGAAACACTCAGCAAGTGGGGGATACCATTCGAGCATAACGAATATACATATATACATGACTGAATTCAGAGCAGAACATAACCAGAACAGAGCGGAGCATAACAGAGCATAGCATAGCATAACAGAGCATAGCATGACAGATAGCACTGATGATTACTTCGTGTCTATGGTTTACTGATCAGTCCCTAAGTTTTACTCCTCTAAGGGGTCGAGGCCATGTGGTTACACCAAGTAACCCAGAGTACGGAATATTCCGTAAACCCATATAACGACAGAATCGTGTCTATGGTTTACTGATCAGTCCCTAATTTTTACTCCTCTAAGGGGTCGAGGCCATGTGGTCACACCAAGTAACCCAGAAAGCCGAAATATTCCGTAGACCCATATTAAGATAGTAAAAATCAGTGCAAGCGGAGTTTGAATGAGATAAAACAATCTGAACAAAAGGTGCTCGAACAGTATACGAAGAACTGAACTTTCGAAATGAATATATATAATATAACCAACGAAATATATATTAGCAAAAGCCCACTTACCAATTGAGTCTAAATTTGCGTAGAAAGTGGTCGGCTAGGTGAAATCTGGACGGTTCCAACGCACAGGATTACTCGATATTTGCAAGAACTCTGATGCACGAAGTCTGGAAATTTTGTACGAGCTTGAAGTCTGATCGTGAAGATTGTGGGGCACGGCGTAGGTTCACAATTTGCGCAGGGTTTTGGCTAAGAATTCTGCTGCAATTTCCGCAGAGCTTTGGCGTGAAAAACTGTTGCTTTTCTGACTGTG
Organism: Dorcoceras hygrometricum; assembly: GCA_001598015.1. NCBI lineage: Eukaryota > Viridiplantae > Streptophyta > Magnoliopsida > Lamiales > Gesneriaceae > Dorcoceras > Dorcoceras hygrometricum. Next base: position 113,512 of record KV019590.1, on the reverse strand, counting down.
AATTTCGAAATAGCGTGGGAGTTTATCGCTTATTTCGCTGTAAATTTCGAAGTGGTGTGGAATTGCTGCAATCACAATCGGGTATTTATAGGTGGCGAAGAAGGGGATTCGAGCGTCCGCCATTAAAGGCCTTTAATTCCCTAATTACGTCGACTGTTACAAAATCATCAATGTAGGCATTGATTTGGGTGAGTAAATCGACCATTAATCCCCTAAATCGGCAGTTACAGCGTGAAGTCTGCCTTGTACGCGTGAGGAATCTTTTCGAATTTCCATGGTGAAGCTTTCTATATAAAGAATCTTGCTTCGCGTCGAGAATTTTCGTGGAGAAGATGAAGTCTGCGTCGCTAAAAGCCAGTTGCTGAAGTTGCGTTGCTACTGAATTTGCATCGCTGCTGAATCGTCGCTGCTGAATCGTTGCTGCTGAATTTGCGTTGCTGCTGAATTTGCGTGGCTGCTGAATTTGCGTCGCTGCTGAATTTCGACCAGCAGGTGATTCAGAGCTCGAGTCGTAAGAAAAGCTCACCCAAGGGCTCACGCTAGCAGGAGAAATACACGGCACAGGCTTCACGAGAATGCTTCGAACAAACCGCTTTTCGCACTTCCACTCCTGCTCAAATGCAGCGCCTCAAAGGTAGCAAATGAAAGAGCTAAGCAAGGGGGATCCAGCGCCACCAAGATCGTCAAAAACAGAGGCTGGATGCGATGGGAATTGGCGATCGAAAGTTACGGTGAACAGTAGATAAGGAATGTCTGGTTCAAAAATAATTCTAAGTGTCGAACAACACTTCTATAAATACTCTCCCAAATCCAACGTCTGCTGATCATCAATTCAGTCGACAAGGCCAGCAGGTATCTACCAGCAGATACCATCTCTTTCTTTCGCTAAAAACCAGCAGTAGCAACCAAATAAGCAGTCGCAAGAAAACACTTCAAAACGACACCGTTCCAACTTATCAAAACGACGCCGTAGCGTTATATCAGCAGGCAGCTGATCTCTTCAAAACAACCAACGACTGGTTCCAGCTGCAACATCCAAAACGCAGCGTTTTAACTTCATCGAACGACGTCGCCGCGCCTACCAGCAGACTACAAATATTACTTCAAAAACCACCAGCAGTTGCATAAGGGAAACTCCTGCGGCTGGTTCTTCAACCAATCGAATGGTCGCCCTATCTAAGTAACTGCTGAATCCTATAGTCAACACTCAAAACGTTGACTAACATGTGTCGCTTCCTCAATCATTCTCAAGCTCAAGAAACATATACCAGCAGATACAACGCGTCACGCCTACGTCACCCTACCGATGCCAGCACCAGCAGGAAACTACAGGATCGTTGACCAGCGTTGACTTCACCAAATTCGTTGCGACTGAATTCTCCAAGGATTAAAGAAACTTCCGAATCAGCAGGGAACCAGATTTATTTCGCAATTCTTCAAAAATTCACGTTGGCCAACTGCTGAGTTTAGACCACCAGCTGATTTTCAGCCACCAGCTGGTTTTCGACCAGCAGCTAATTTTTTTTTTCTCTATTTCCTGGAGCTGAATTTTCGGGTTTTCACATCCCTCCCTCCTTAAAAGAAGTTTCGTCCTCGAAACTTGAGCCCTCATATAACCTTCGACTGGATATGATTAACTGTGATTTTCCGCTCCTCTTGATGGTAGCCGGTTTGCGTACATGTTTTGTCTAGGGCGAGGAATCACTTGAGTTTGATTGTTAAATTTTATCTGCTTCATATGAATGGTGGTTGTAGAATGGGTACGGGAAACAGAAGGAATCATATTATGAATTAAGTGATGACGAAATGAAAATCAGGATTTCTAGATTATTTCATGGACGTAAGCTGTAAGGATTTGTTGACCCGAAGAAAAAGATTATGATCGATCCAATGAATGAAAAATCAACCTGGTAAAGGATTTCTTCTGGAAAACTAACTCAAACAAATCAAAGAAATCTAGCTGGTGAACTAAAAGTCTAAAAGTTTATCTGAATGCCAATAAAGAGACGTGAAGTCTGAAGAAGATAGAATAAGTCTGAACAGAGAAGTCTGGTAGAAATCTGGATTGCTAAAAAAAATGAAGTCTGGAGAAGTCTGATCAAGAGATGCGATAAGAAGATTGAAGAGAAGTCTGAAGAAGTCTGTCAGTAGTAAGGTAAAGAAGTCTTCAGAATAAGTCTGAATGTGAGAGCAAACAGTGAAGAACTGTGGTGCATCAAGAATCCGATTGAAGTTTATATGCAATCAGATGTCAACAGAAGGTGAAGAGAAGAAGTTGAATCAGAGAGTTAAGGAGCAATCTAATCAGACTATAGCGTACAGAGAAGAGAAGAAGGAAAGTTGTACAGTAGAAATCTGATAAACATGAGAAGTCTGATTGGAGTGAAGATAAGAGGAATCTGGATTCATACGAAGAGAAGGTAAAATCAGACGTTGATGCGAAAAAAAAGAAGTAAAACAAAAGTAATTCAGATGTTGAACAGAAGATGTTGTCCAGACGTTGCAGAAGACGTTGAATAAGTTGTTGCGTTAAAACGAAAATGAATCAGATGTTGCGCAAAGACAAAGATGAATCAGTTGTTGCGCAAAGAGAAGAGTATTTCAGCCGTAGGTAAGAAACAGGCAAAAGCTGATATCAGATGTGAAGAACAGAGGCAAAGTGAAGTTGCGCTTCAGCAGAAGCAAAGCAGTTGGAGTATTTCAGTTGTAGAGGCAAGCAGATGATCCAAATATTCAGTCAGTTGTTGGGGCCGTCAGTAGTTGAAATAGCAGAAGCAGAAGCAAAGATCGAAGATGCGACCAGAAGCTAAATAGATAAACAAAGAGGTTTTAGTAATTGAACAGTTGAAACAGAAGATGTGAGCGAACAGTTGACAGCTGATATCAGTAGTTGGACAGAAGATGATAACAGAAACTGATATCAGTCGTTGATCACACATGAAGATAAGCAAAAGCTGATATCAGGTGTTGCTTAGTTGGAATGACGAAGAGAAGATGATATCAGAGGAACACAAAGAAGCGAACATCTTTCAACGGGAAGAAATTTGTGCCCAACGGACTTATTTGAATCAGAGGCTTTATATACGAGAAGATTTGAATAAGTGGATTGATCGATGAAGAATCTCATGAATTCAATAGGATGCATTGGAAGATCTCCGAATAAATGAAAATTTTCTGGAAGCAAAAGATCCTACAAAAATTCGAATGAAATGAACTTTGCGAAGAAATAGGAGAGTTTTGGAAGAAATTTAAATTTCCGGATCAAATTGAAATTTCAGAAAGAGATGTCAATGTCTGAATAAAGTTTTGAATTTCGAAAAAAAATTTACTTCAGGAAGAATTTTGACTTTTCGAATAAAGATGATCTTTGTGTAAGACTTATTATTATTTTTTTTTCGGATGAAATCAGAACTCTTTCTGCTAGAACTTTCCATCCGGATTATGAACCTGATTAGCTCTGATCCCACTAAAATGTCACGCCCCGAGACCGGGCCTGGACGTGAACACCGGCGATGTTTAATAATTATTCATTACAAACATCAAGCCTCATAGTGTAGCTCAAAACCAGTATATTACATAATCCAAATGATCGTCTTTACAACTGAATATCGGAGAAATTTAATTACAGAGTGCGGAAGCGAAAATTACATTAACAAAGAAAAGCAGAGTCT
>KV019590.1:52540-109607 GCA_001598015.1 Dorcoceras hygrometricum | reverse complement strand
TGGCTAAGAATTCTGCTGCAATTTCCGCAGAGCTTTGGCGTGAAAAACTGTTGCTTTTCTGACTGTGAATTTCGAAATAGCGTGGGAGTTTATCGCTTATTTCGCTGTAAATTTCGAAGTGGTGTGGAATTGCTGCAATCACAATCGGGTATTTATAGGTGGCGAAGAAGGGGATTCAAGCGTCCGCCATTAAAGGCCTTTAATTCCCTAATTACGTCGACTGTTACAAAATCATCAACGTAGGCATTGATTTGGGTGAGTAAATCGACCATTAATCCCCTAAATCGGCAGTTACAGCGTGAAGTCTGCCTTGTATGCGTGAGGAATCTTTTCGAATTTCCATGGTGAAGCTTTCTGTATAAAGAATCTTGCTTCGTGTCGAGAATTTTCGTGGAGAAGATGAAGTCTGCGTCGCTAAAAGCCAGCTGCTGAAGTTGCGTTGCTGCTGAATTTGCGTCGCTGCTGAATCGTTGCTGCTGAATTTGCGTTGCTGCTGAATTTGCGTCGCTGCTGAATTTAGACCAGCAGGTGATTCAGAGCTCGAGTCGTAAGAAAAGCTCACCCAAGGGCTCACGCTAGCAGGAGAAATACACGGCACAGGCTTCACGAGAATGCTTCGAACAAACCGCTTTTCGCACTTCCACTCCTGCTCAAATGGAGCGCCTCAAAGGTAGCAAACGAAAGAGCTAAGCAAGGGGGATCCAGCACCACCAAGATCGTCAAAAACAGAGGCTGGATGCGATGGGAATTGGCGATCGAAAGTTACGGTGAACAGTAGATAAGGAATGTCTGGTTCAAAAATAATTCTAAGTGTCGAACAACACTTCTATAAATACTCTCCCAAATCCAACGTCTGTTGATCATCAATTCAGTCAACAAGGCCAGCAGGTATCTACCAGCAGATACCATCTCTTTCTTTCGCTAAAAACCAGCAGTAGCAACCAAATAAGAAGTCACAAGAAAACACTTCAAAACGACACCGTTCCAACTTATCAAAACGACGCCGTAGCGTTATATCAGCAGGCAGCTGATCTCTTCAAAACAACCAACGACTGGTTCCAGCTGCAACATCCAAAACGCAGCGTTTTAACTTCATCGAACGACGTCGTCGTGCCTACCAGCAGACGACAAATATTACTTCAAAAACCACCAGCAGTTGCATAAGGGAAACTCCTGCGGCTGGTTCTTCAACCCATCGACTGGTCGCCCTATCTAAGTAACTGCTGAATCCTATAGTCAACACTCAAAAACGTTGACTAACACGTGTCGCTTCCTCAATCATTCTCAAGCTCAAGACACGTATACCAGCAGATACAACGCGTCACGCCTACGTCACCCTACCGATGCCAGCACCAGCAGGAAGCTACATGATCGTTGACCAGCGTTGACTTCACCAAATTCGTTGCGACTGAATTCTCCAAGGATTAAAGCAACTTCCGAATCAGCAGGGAACCAGATTTATTTCGCAATTCTTCAAAAATTCACGTTGGCCAACTGCTGAGTTTAGACCACCAGCTGATTTTCAGCCACCAGCTGGTTTTCGACCAGCAGCTGATTTTTTATTTTTTTTTTGCTCTATTTCCTGGAGCTGAATTTTCGGGTTTTCACAACACTTGTGCCGTATGTGTCGATAATAGGTAGTATAATATATGGTATGATATCTACTAGGCCCAATGACACCTATGCTTTGAGTTCACGAGCAGATATCAAGTCAACCCCCTTCCAAATGCATTGGAAGTACTTGAGAAGGACTAAGAATATGTTCATTTTCTATGGGCTGGATAATTGAGACTAAAAGGATACATCAACTCTAGCTTCCAGAGTGATGTGGATGACACCAAGCAGGACACTACTAAGGATTCAGCACTGAGGCTGAATACATTGCAACATCTCTAAGTGTGTTGGATCTGTTTATACAGATCAGAATCTAAGTTTTGATTCACACAAAATCTATTATTATTCTACTAACGTTTTACGTGCGATGTGCAGTGCACTTGATTAAGAAGACAGGGAGATATACAGACTGGAACAGTGAGGGGACACCAGAGTTGGAACAACACAAGACGAACAGGGTGCAGGGAACATCAAGTTGGTTCACCAGCTTGGTACAAGAGCAGCCGGAGATCAAGCACAGAGAGATTCGGTGAAGAGCAGAATCGTTCAAGCTCGGATCAAGTGCAGCGTACAAGGTAAGTGATTGAGTACAAAGCCGAGTATAAGCTCAGTGATCGAGTGCAGATCATATCACAAGCGCAGTACGAAGAACTCAGCTGAGCAACCAGTTGGGAAGTCAGCTGAGATATACGAGCTGTTTTTGTGAGAGGCTAGACGAGCTCAAGGTGACCCCCTTTGATGGAAATGAGGAAGAATCTGTATGTAGGGGGTACTCGATCAGTCTCCATAGTGCTAAGCTGGCATGGAAAGATGCAAGCTGGAAAAGCACATCACACTAGCTCAGCGTTGATCCAGAAGAACTCTGAAGCAGACCAGCTTGTAGAACAACTCAAATACAGAATCTGCTCAGATATAGGGAGCAGATTAGAGACCAGCTGGTTAAGGTCAAACCAGCTGGACAAGAAGAACAACAGCAGCTGTGTACAAGAGCAGATGCAAGAGCAAATTAGAAGATAAGCTCAAGAGCAGATGAGAAGAGAAGAAGAGAGCTTTGAATAACTCGAAGTAATGACCAGCACAGTGCAAACCAGAACGGAGATAAGCTGGCAAGCTGGTTAAGGTCCAATCAGTTCGGATAGCATGAAAGATGCTATCAAATCTACGAGCAAAGCGATTTGAATACAAAACTATACAAGAATTTCTTTTCAGTATTCAAATCAATTTGCTCGTATTGTCTTCTCAAGTACAATTTTCACGTGCTTAAAGTGAAGAAAAGCCTGCAACACGTTAAAAGACAAAGGACACAAAGTACAATAGTGTCAGAAGACTTTCAACGACTACAACTTTGTGTCCAACGGGAAAATCTCCACGTCAGGCTATATATATATCAAGAGCAGAGCACAAGCAAAGTAGATGCGCGCACAAGAATAAAAGAGCGCAAGAAGAGCGAAGTCGATATAGTGTTGTGCGGATCCGAAATGTAAAAACAGAATAACGCACAACACAAGCTCTGGAAAGACATTGGTGAAACCAGCTCGGACAAGAGCACTTCCCAGTGTGTGAGATTTTATCTTTGAGAGATTGAGCATACACTGTAAATCTCACACACGATTCACTCACATATATTTGAGAGAGTTTATTAGATTATCTGAGTGAATCAAAACAAAAACGAGTTCATTGTAGTCTTTGGACAGAGACGTTAAACAAGTCTATGTTGTCTTTTGCACTGAGACGTTAAAGAAGTGTGTGTAGCCTTTCTCACTGAGGCGTGAAAGAAGTGAAGTTAGACACACGCAGCTTGCGGGCTGGTGTGCAGTTGTGGCTAGGATTTCTTGCAGTTGCTGGTCATAGGATCGGGTTGCAGTGGAGGCCGCTGTAATCAAAGTCTTCTTGTGGATCCTTACCGATTGCGGAAGAAGGGGACATAGGAGATTCAGCTCTGAACTTCCATAAACAAATCGCACCGTATCATTTTACAGTTTTCTGCATTTGCATTCATACACATTGCATATTCTACAACCGTGTTTAAAAAAAACCGTTAATAAGATTTTGATTATAAGAGTTCAGTTTGAGTTATTTCCGCATGATTTCTCTTCATTACTCAATATGTATCTCTGTGCACTTAATATTCAAGAACACTGAGCTATTGCAGCTCAGGTTATAAATAAACCAGATCGCATATGCTGAACCAGCTCGCAGAGCCGCTGGTATGTTTCATGCACGATCCAGTTACGTGTTTTGTGCTGCTTTTATTTCTCAAAACTTTAAATTGCACATAACTTGAGGGATCGGTGTCTTAGGCTGTGTGAGAGCCTACGTGAGTTGTGTGAGAGCTCACGGACACCCCATGTATTTTGGGACCAACAAAGTGATTCAGCCACTTGACCTTGACCATAGGGATAGTTCGAATTTGCCTGTCCTGTCTATCAAAAATATACACCACTCTCTCCTCAAAATTTTGCTGCGGTGAGGGTTGTAGCGGTTCAAAATGCAAAACTTGAGTGGGGTTTGGAACATATTTCCTGAGCGTTAATTCTCGAAGTGGGTATAATCTGAACTCTTGGCAAGAATCTCTTAGGCCAAGGTGCTAAAATTCTTGTGGAGAAACATAGTTTGTCGCTTGTAATAACTCGGAGGCTTATATCGGATAATGGAATACAATTTTATGGGGAAAAAGTTCGGGTGTGGTGCTAGGAGATGAAGATAGAACATATCTTCACCTCAGTATCCATGCCACAGAGTAATGGGCAAGTCGAGATTACCAATCGATCCATTGCACAGGCCCTCGATTCTGGTCGAGGAAAGTGGGTGGATGAACTACCAAGCGTACTATTGGCATATCGAACTACAGCTCGGGTAGGAACCGGGGAAACACCGTTAGCATGGTATACAGATCCGAGGCCTTTCTTCCCACTTAAATTGGCCAAGATAGTCTCCGAGTGACAGAGTATGCCAAGTACAATGCTGAAATTCAGGGTTTTGAGTTGGATCATTTGGAAGAGAGGAGATCTTGGGCAACCGTGAGGCTCTCTGCTTACCGAAGAAGAATGGACCAAGCCTATAACAAGAGAGTTCAACCTCGGGGATACGAGATCGGGGATCTGGTCTGGAAGAGAATTAAGTATCAAGGGATAGAGGAAAACTCGACCCAAAATATAAAGTACAATACAAAGTGATCAAAATGCAGGAATCACAGCATATTACCTCGAGGACGTGGCGTAAAGAGAGGCCACAGGCCATGAAATATTATTCATCTCCAAAAGTATTATTCTTAGGACCTATTTTTTTCCCTATAGTCTTAGTATACCCTATAAAAAACCGCTATATCATGGAATAAAGATCTTCTTTAAAACAAATGTTATTGGCAAACACCTCGGGTAGCAGCCCTACCTGAGTACAATTTAAGCCCGAGCTACTCGGCACTTAATGTTAGAGTAGATGCCCAACTAGCCAACTTGTGGCGTGTGGGTTTATAGACTCTTGTATATGACAATATATATATATGATATTCGCATTTATTTATATGGCATTCTTTACTTTCATTGTGTGTATGATGATTTACAATTGCGTTGAGTAAAGACCTAGAATGCACTAAAGTGTATGTTAGATGTGATAGTGGGTATGACGGCTATCATGAAACACATCTAATAGTCACTGTGTATTCTGAACATGTTCCTAGTCGATTGGGACGTCAAAATGAGGATAAGGCCGCTCGAGTTCAAGACTAGTATCTGTGATGCGAAGTACCATGTTTCATTGGTAGGGAACATTGTGATGTTCTGAGCATGCAGATAGATAGTGACCTGGTGATCTATCGAACTACCCTCCTTCGGACTTTCCAAGTGGTTACCATTTGTCGAGTGGATAAGTCCGAGGTCTTGGTTGTACTGATTAGTCCTCATGACTCGAAACGTCATTGAGACTCTACATGATAGGCGTCTCACTTTGACCCGTTTGCCGACTCACTTGGGGTCATAAGGCGTCGGGATTGGGTGAGACCCCGATGCATGTAGGAGTCGATGCATCGTTGTCGAGGATTCACCGCTCGCAGACATGCGTGGATATCCTATGCTATCTGAGGGGATAATAGTGTATAAATCTCTGGCCAGAGTACTAGAAGTGTTTTAGGTAAATGTGTTTACCTAGTTACACTCGCGATGTCGCTATTCGATCTCCAAGATGTACGCATAGCTATCGGATCTTTAGCGACTCTCGATTTACCAATGATCGTTGATCTGATCGGGATATATGGATTGAAAGGACCGTACTGTACGCTAACCACGACCAACTGGTTCTTGCAGGCACTATCAGTGATACCTAGGGGATCATGGGGTGATGTTTCTAAATGCTCTTACCATGATCCGATGGGCAGGTCCGGAATTGTGATTCCGGAGCCACAATGATTGTGGGCCCACGGCTAGCTGTATCCCTGAACCATTGAGGGTCACACAAGTACTGGATTCGAGATTCCCGCACGGATACTCAGCTCAATGTGTTGAGCATACGAAGAGGATTTTGGGAGTGAGACTTCCTAAAAAGTCAACAGAGGTCAAATCGTGATTTTCCGATGTTGAGGGGCAAAACGGTCATTTTGCACTGGTGTTCTGAAAAATGGTTTTTCAGATCATAGTATTCGGTTTTGGAAACTGATTCGATCGGTCCGATCTGATCGGCGATCGGAGTTATAATGAAGTCTCGGTGATGGGGATGAACTGAATGTTCATCCGTTGGACCCGGGCCCGTTGGGCCGGTCCAAATCCATCTTTAATTCTATTTAATTAGACCTAAACCTAGACTTCAAACTACACTACACAATTAACCCTAACCCTAAGACAAAACACGCCCCCCTCTCCTCTCTACAAGCCGCCGCCGCCGCCGCCTCTCTTCGCCGGAAAATTGTTTCCGGCCAATCTTGACGAAATGTTCATCCGTTGGACCCGGGCCCGTTGGGCCGGTCCAAATCCATCTTTAATTCTATTTAATTAGACCTAAACCTAGACTTCAAACTACACTACACAATTAACCCTAACCCTAAGACAAAACACGCCCCCCTCTCCTCTCTACAAGCCGCCGCCGCCGCCGCCTCTCTTCGCCGGAAAATTGTTTCCGGCCAATCTTGACGAGGAGAATCCGTCCACACAGATCTCGTCAGGCCTTCTAGTGCAGGCTGACGAAGGAATCCCGTCTCCGGTCGTGGACCTGATTGACGATATCTACCGCCGCCTACCATGGTGCCGTTTTCTCTACAAAACAGGGCGGAGCCAGGCACGAGTTGCCAGCAAGGTAGTCACCTAAACACCCTATGAATGTCATAGTATGTTATTGTTTTTATCGTATTGATCGTCTCCCGGCCATATTTTCGTTCTTCCGCTGCCTCGCCGGGAGGCGTGATCCGGATCCCAACACTTAAAGCTCAATTATTATTGGCAAAAATATCAGGCAGCAGCCCTACCTGAGTACAACTTAAGCCAACCTAGTCGGCACTTAAAGCACAATTATTATTGGAAAACTGCTCAGGTAGCAGCTCTACCTGAGTATAACTTAAAGCCCCACCTTATTGGTACTTAAAGCTCAATCCTTATTGGCAACACATCGGGTAGCATCTGTACCTGAGTACAACCTAAAACCCGACAAGCTCACACTCTAAGCCTGACCAGATTGGCACTATAAATTCTGACTAGCTCGGCACTCTAAAGCCTAACCAGCTCAGAACTCTAAATCCCGACCAGCTCGGCACTCTAAATTCTGACCAGTTTGGCACTCTAAATTCTGACCAGTTTGGCACTCTAAAGCCCTACCAGCTCGGAACTCTAAAGTCTAACCAGCTCGGAACTCTAAATCATGACCTGCTCGGCACTCTAAAGCCTGACCAATTTGGCATCATAAAACCCAATCTTGTTCGCACCAAGTCTGACCAGATCAACTTTCTAAATACCGACCATCTTGGCACTTAAAGCCCAATCCTTATTGGAAAACACCACAGGTGACAACCTTACTTGATTAACTTGCCCGATGTCGCAAAAGCTTCTCAGCTAAAAGGTCTACTCGACTACTTAAAAGATACTTAAACTGAGCTAGTTCAGAGCTCAGCTCGGGCATCCTCTCTCATACTAGAATTATGCTTGGGTTACCCCATTTTGTAAGTTATTATTCTGCTGTTCATACGTTCGCGCTCGGGGTAAACGAGAAATATGTTAAGATTAAAATTACTAAGTTTTCGTGATAACAAAATACAAGAACTCGAACAGATCGGGAATATTACAACATAATGAGGTAGAGCTTAAACAGATCAGCTTAAAGCATCGTATATGAGCCTAGAGCATCACAGATCGCTTAGAGCTACACAGATCAGCTTAGAGCGTCCCAGATTAGCTCAAAGGAAGTCGATCAGCTTAGAGCGTCGCCAATAAGCTCAAAGCAAGTCGATCAGCTTAGAGCATCGCCAATCAGCTCAGAACATGTCGATCAGCTCAGAAAGTTGAAGATCAGCTAAGATTAAGTTGATCAGATTAGAGAGACGTAGATCAAACATATTGGAGCTTCGTAATTAGATCAGAGGAAAGAAAGCGAGTCAGATCAGATCAGAGCTTAATATAAGTATCATATTAGAGCAGATTCAGATTGGAGCTTCGCAAAAAGAACAAATTGTAGTAGATTATGGAAACAGAACAGATCAGAGCCATATCAGCTCAACTTAGAGCGTAAGAGTTTTTGGATCAGAGCATGAAAAGTTCAGTTCTCAAGGTTAGTACTTATATATTACGTTCTAAGATTAATCAAATCAGCTCAGAGGAACGTTTCAAGATCATCTTGAAATTGAGTTCAGATCATAATAGAAAAGGTTCAGCTCTGGATCAGATTGCAAAAAAAGCTTTTAGATCACGTGAACAGCAAACAGCTCAGAGCTCACAAAGAATTCTGATTAGAGCAAAGTTTGTTTAACTTAGGATTTCAGCTTAGTGAAACGTATCTCTAATCAGATCAGATTCGAATCATTCTCAATTACTGGCTAAATTGCCAGATACTATTTCTGTACCTAACAGTAACCTTCCAATGATTCCGATATGTATCAAGGAAAGTCTTTCAAGAATGGAAAGAAGATCAATTAGCTAGAAGATCAAATCAATCAAAGGATCGAGCAGATCAAAATATCTATAAATGAAAGAAGAGGTGACGAGAACTTAATATAAGTGACTGATATAGAGACACACGACGAACTCAAGAAACGAAACATAAACTGAAAGCTTGAGATATCATATCACACAAAAGCTTAAAATTCATTTTTCTGTGTTGCAACCATACTTTGTAGTGTCTGCTTATCAAAGTGTAAATAAAAAAGATAGTGTGAATTGCGAGCGTAGCATAATCAGCTCAGAGCTGATATCTGTAATAGCCGAATGGATTGTGTGTATGTTATTTATCTTTCAGTGCTAGGATTTCTCACAGTTGCGGCTGTTGGGATTGGGTTATTGCAGAAGCTGATGTAATCAAATTCTTCATGTGGAAATCATTCTTGAACAAGGAAGAAGGTTTTTAGCTTCGAACTTACATAAAAAAAATTCTCGTCTCTTTATCTTTTACTGCTTTCAGTTGTTAAATTATTGCTTTCAATTTTTAATCTATTCACTGTTCAATCGAGTTCATTCCACACATATATTTATTACTCGTGAGAACAGATCACTCAGAGATCTTCTGAGCTGGTAACTTAGCTCCGAGTTAAGCCGAAGGCTTGTGAAATTGTTTTAAAAGGATTTTCGTGAAAATTGTGAAGGATTTCACTCATCCCCCCCTCTCCGAACTCCCGAGCTGTTATTTTTTAAGTATCTTTTTGTTCCCAACAAGTGGTATCAGAGCGGGTATCTTAGTGTTTGAACAGTTGTGTTATTTGAAATTATTAAATATGTCTATCTCTCACAACAAGATTCCTATGTTTTTTCCAAGGAGGAATATGATGTTTGGAACATAATGATGCAAGCTCACCTGGAAGCTCAAGATGACGATATGTGGTTCATCATCAGTGATGGCCCGATAAAGGTAATGAAGCCAAACAGCTGTATCCATCTTTTCCGGTGCAGCAAAATGTGTTGATAAGCCAAGATTGGAATGGAAGACTGAAGATTAAAAGAAGGAGAACCTAGACAACGTGGCAAGGAATAATCTATACAAGACGCTGGACAATAGAATGTTCAGTAAGATCCAAACCTGCACCACTGTCAAAGAAATATGAGAGAAGTTGATCCAAATCTACAAGGGCAATGAACAAACCAAGGAGAACAAGTTTACAGTAATCCTGCAGAAGTTTGAAACAATAAAGATGAGGCCTGGAGAAACCATGACTTATTTCAACGAAAGATTCATCTCAGTGGTGATAGATCTGACCAGACTCGAAAAGGAGTACAACAATAGGAACTTGTCCCAGAATGTCATGAGAGCGCCCCAAGGAGTGGGATGTAAATACAATGGTGATGAGGGAATCAAAAGACCTTAACAAGCTAGAGCTCCTTGACCTATTCACAAATCTAAAGGCTTATGAGTTCGAGCTGGAGACCAGAGCTGAATATGAGCCATCCAAAATTCATAGCCTATGAAATCTCTAGCAGAAACAATTCAAGAATAGAGCTCTTCAAGCAAAACAGTTGAGGATCTCAGCAATGACATAATGTCCTCTTCGTAAAGAAGTTTGGGAAATTTATGCGGAAAAACAATTCTCAACTCAACTCTCTTGATTTTATTAAGAAGAATTCTACCACTTCTTCTGGCTTTAAATGTTATCAATGTGGCAGATCTGGTCACTATGATGCATACTACAAGAGACCCAGCAGGACACAAAGAGGCAACCAGATCGTAGCAGCAAAGATAGAAGGACAAGAAATTCTATAGGAAGAAGAGAAGTGAGAAAGTACTTGTCGCTGAAGAGAACAAGAGTTCATGGGCTGATACAGATTCGGAGGAGTCCAGATCAGGGACGTCTTCATCGAGGGACAACAAATACGAAGTACAATGTCTGATGGCAAATGACAATGATGAGGTATTTGACTTTTCCAATCTTTATTTTACATGAGAAAACTTTGTCACAGCACTGAATGACATGGTCGTAGAGTAAAAAAAGCTTTCTCAGTCATTTGAGGAAGTCAAAGTTGAAAAAGAGTCTTGCTACTAAAGTTGAGCTATAAGCTCAGATGATTTGCAGACTGCTCTAAGTACGTTAAAGATGAAAATGATGATCTGAGAAGCAGGTCTCAGGAGATGATAAATGAAAATCAGCTATGAAGCCATCTGGTGATAAATCCGGATTGGGCTATGAAATCATAAGCTCCTGGACCAAGTCATATGCATCGTTAAAAAAATTGGAACGAGCTATGAAGCCATCTGGTGATAAATCCGGATTGGGCTATGAAATCCATGAAAGAAATATTCCAGGGACGTGTACTCACCCAAATATGGATAAGACGAAGCTCCAAACAACGAACTTTGTGAAATCCATCATGGGACAGCCTGAAAAGGCCAAATCTGATGAGTCACAGATTGCAACTATACCTCAGATCTGGAAAGGTAGATACTGTGGGCTAGGCTATGCTGCTCCTGAAAAGCCAAGAGAGAGCTGGCTAAGGAAACGAATTGAACAGATTAGGGTAATTCCAAATCTTGTGGTAGAAGGCTGAGACAACTCTCAAATGCTTTTACGAAGGAAATGAAGTACAGGCCCAAGTATCATAAGCCCATATCTCAGGGCAAATCTACTGCAGATCAGCCATACATCAGATAACAGCACACACACAGAGCACACACATAGATACACACACTGGTATTATGTTAAGAGTTATCCAAGTGTGGGTCCCGAAGGGTCTAATCAAATCTGGACCCACGTAAACCCAAAATGTACCAAGCTTTGTCTATTGTGATTGCAGGTACAACAGATCTCAGGACTAAAGAAATCATTGTGATACCTAGGCAGTGGATTTGCGAGGCACATGACTGGAAACCCAAAGCTGCTATCAGATTTGAAGACATTCAAGATCATCTTTGGTGACAATTCAAATGGTAACACCGTGGGTAAGGGTAAGCTTACCCATGGTAACTCACTGTCAATAATGTTCTTCTAGTTGAAAATTTATGTTATAATTTTTATTATCAATCAACTTTGATAGTAATTACTTTGTGAATTTTCAAAAGCACACATGCACAGTTCAGAATCCGGAAGGTCTGACCGTGATACTAGGCTACGGATCCGGGAATGCCTACAAAGTTGACTGGTCAGATCAGCCGCATTTTGTGGAAACCTTCCTAGTAGTCGACTCTTCTAGGAGATGGCTATGGCATCAGCGGATGAATTACCTGAATTTCGAAACAATTGCAAACCTAAGTACATGTAAGTTAGTTATTGGTTTGCCAAAATAAAATTTTCAAAAGATAAGATTTGTGTTGCTTGTCAGCTGGGGAAGCATATTAAATCTACTTTCAAAAAGAGAGGCAGTAACAAAAACTCCCGAAGCCTGGAACTTTTACATATGGATCTATTTGGTCCTATACCCGTGACCATCTTAGGAGGAATGAAATACACCCTTGTAGTTGTTGACAATTTTTCAAAATATACTTGGGTGGTGTTTTTAAAACCGAAAGATCAAACTGCCAAACAACTGATAAAACTTTTAAAACATTAAAAAATGACATATCTTGCAGACCGGATTAAAAGTGATCGAGGAACTGAATTTTTAAATTATATACTATCATCTTATCTGGATGACATTAGAATCAAGCATAAGCTATCAACAGCTAGAACACCTCTGCAGAACGGGTTGGCTGAGCGTAGACATCGAACTTTAAAAGAAGCTGCTACAACTATGATTGCTGATTCAGGAATTTATAAAAATTTTGGGTCAAAGCAGTTAACACTGCTTGCTACACTTAGAACAGATTGATAATTAATAAGCATCACGATGTAACCTCATATGAGATCTGGAACGAAAAGAAACCTGATATTTCTTATTTCAGGGTGTTTGGATGCAGATGCTTCATTCACAACAATGGCAAAATCATATAACAACTTTTGACGTGAAATCTGATGCATGAATTTTTCTAGGATATTCAGCTGTTAGCAGAGAGTATCGCGTCTTCAACAACATAACACTGACTGTAGAAGAATAAGATCACGTGGTGTTCGATGAGACCAGCTTTCGATCTACTTCAGCTGCATACCCAAACGATTTGTGCACCGTCTGGAATCAACCAATCCAGATGAACAAGTAATTAGTAGGCGTATATCAGAATCCAAGCGATGATCAGAACACAATGGACACACCAATTACTAATGCTGATATTCAAATGTTGCGCAAGCTGATGTTCCAGGTAACATCGACGTCATTGATTTGACTAACGTTGGCCCAATGCAGGACCAACAAGAAAGAGTTGTGCCAGCTATCGATGCCGCTTTACATGACTTGCAATCTGATCGCGTGCAAGCTGATGCAGATGACGTGCAAGCTGATGGGCCAAAAAGATCAAACATTGTCACCCAAGCTGAATCATTTCAGACCACATGCGTCAATAGACAAAATGAAGCAAATCCCTAAATCAATTTGAAAGAAATAAAGTTTGGCAGCTAGTTCCTAGGCCATCTAACCACTCTGTAATTGGAACGAAATGGGTTTTAGGAATAAATTAAAGGAAGATGGAATTATTGTTAGAAACAAAGCTAGGTTGGTAGCACAAGGTTTTAGACAACTAGAAGGAATAGACTTTGACGAAACCTTTACACCAGTAGCTAGATTAGAAGTCATTCGCATTTTTCTTGCATACGCTGCATTCAAAGACTTCAAAGTCTTTCATATGGATGTGAAGAGTACATTTCTAAATGGAATCTTAATTGAGGAAGTGTATGTACCACAAACTCCTAGCTTCGTCAATGATACATATCCAGATTACGTTTATAAACTGGATAAAGATATATACGGATTGAAGCAAGCACACAGAACTTGGTATGATACACTGTCTAAATTTCTGTTAGAACATGATTTCGTAATAGGCACAGTCGATAAGATTTTATTTAAATTTGCTAAAAATGATTACATGTTATTAGTTCAGATTTATGTTATTGATATTATCTTTCGATCTACTATCCCCAAGCTATGCCAGAAATTTTCGAAGCTAATGCAGGACAAGTTTGAGATGAGCATGATAGGAGAGATGACATTATTTCTTGGACTTCAAGCACGACAGCTTGACAATGGAATCTACATAAATCAAGCGAAATAACGAAAGAACTGCTGAAGAAGTACGGGATGGAAAACTGCTCAGACGCAGCTACCCCCAATGAGTGCCCCAATCAAACTGGTCAAGGGTGAATCTAGAACTTCCATTGAGGTATCATTGTATCATGGTATAATAAGCTCTTTGCTTTACCTAACAGCTAGCAGACCAACATTATGTTTGTTGTCAGTATGTCTGATAGATTTCAAGCAGAGCCCAAACAGTCTCATTACATTGCTGTTAAAAATATTTTAAAATACCTTAAGGCAACTTCTAATGTGGGACTTTGGTATCCCAAAGACTCCATCTTTCAACTGATCGGGTACAGTGAAGCAGATTACACAGGTTTTCGAATTGATAGGCGAAGCACGAGTGGTACATTTAAATTCCTAGGAGATCGTTTGATCTCATAGTTCAGTAAAAGCAGTACTTCAACCACCACATCCACAGCTGAAGCAGATTACTTAGCAGTTGGAAGCTGCCGTGCACAGATCTTATGGGTACAACATCAGCTTAGGGACTACGACAATGATTCTTCTGAAACTCCTATCTTTTGCGACAATACCAGTGCTGTTGCCATTACTCAGAATCCTGTGCTGCATTTGCGAACCAAGCACATCGACATCAGACATCACTTTATAAGAGCTCACGTGCTCAAGAAGGACATCGGGCTGGAATACATTTCCACAGAACATCAAGTCACATATATCTTCACCAAGCCACTGCCTGACGCTATATTTTCGTATTTTCGAAATATTCTTGGTCTCTTAAAACTGACTTAATCTGTCGATTGCAGGCGATCAAGGAGTTGCTCAGCTTAGGGCCGAACCTCAGCTTAGGGGAGAACCTCAGATTAGGGGGAGCCTCAGATTTGGGAGAACCTCAGCTTTGGGAGAACCTTTAGCTTAGGAGGAACCTCAGCTTACGGGGAACCTCAGCTTTGGGAGAACCTTCAGCTTATGGGGAACCTACGATCAGAAGTAATAAGATTGAAAGTAAACTGAATGCGCGTGAGCTGAACAAATTATGATTACGCATATATACAGCTAATGCTTATCATAGATCTGATCTGATCGCCCTCTACTAATATATTAGATATAAATGGTTGTGATTTATTTTCTATAAGTGACGGATATTTTCCTTTTTATTGCATATATATAAATTTTACAAGCATTCTTTTAAATCAAAACCCGCCAATCGATGCCTTGCACGTGTGTTGTCAGTGTACAAAGACGCAACCAATATTTTTTCACTCACCGTTCTATTTATGATTTTTCTTCTCATATTATTAGATTACCGTTACTACCTTGGTTTTCCTGATTCTTTTGCAGAAATATGAAGCTCATTCGAGCTTCGCTACCTTTGGCTCTCAACTAGCTGAAATCCTTGCTCATATCACGAGAGATGGTGATGCCAAAAAGGGGGAAAGTAGCATCAGTGAAAGTGTAACGCCTAGAAATTCCTACTACGTAAAAATGAGTGCATGACTAGGGAAAATAATTTTAGTTGATTACATGCCATCTTTTATAATTTATTTATGATCTTATGCTGCATGGTATGCATGACTTTTTTTTTAGCCTGTTTGAGTTACGGACGCGTGAGAATGAAAATAATTTGAGATTTTTAAGTTATTAGATTTTTAAGAATAAATTTATTTTATGTTAAGCATCAATTTCATAAAATGAGGACTTTTATTAGTATTTTTTAGGGGAATCCGTTTTTCGCCAATACGGGCTGTTTTATTGAATTTTAAGGTGTTTGAAAATAAGCTATTTTCAATGCCAAGTCAAAGTTTTAATTATCTTTTCAATTAAATGGAGGGGCAAGCATGTCATTTTTCTTCCCTTTTCTTAATTAAATCAATATGGATCATTTGTGTCACATTCTATTCTTTCATAACTCAAAATTATCTCTAAACCTAGCCTCCAAACCTCTAGCAGCCATCCCCTCCCTTACCCTCAAGCTCTAAGTTTTGAAAATTCCATCCCTTGGTGAAGCTTGGTGATCCAAAGCCGGTGGTGCCCCGATCTCGCGTCTACAGTGTCGGTAACTCACAGATCTACCTTCCCTACGAACCAGGAATGTGATATCTTTTCATTTTCTTGCCATTTAAGCCATATTAATCTGTTTTAATGAAAATATGCATGAATCATATGTGTTTATTTCAGATCTATGCAACCTTGTTTGAGCTTCATGCATGGTTCACGTTTTTCACTATGTTTTTGATTCAATCTCTTGAGTTTCGGTTGACGCAGGTTCTAGGGTCCATGGCTCTGTTCATGGTGGTTCTAGAGAGGGCTAAAGGTGGTCCATATAGGGAGGATTCGGGACTAGGAATTGAAAGAGCCGTGGTGGCTCGGGAGGCCACTCGCGGCGCACGACACTCGTCGCCCATGGGAAGCGTCGTTTGAACCAGGTGGCTCATGGTTCGAGCCAGGCTTGGTCAGGTTAGGACCGGCTGGACCTGGGGGTGGTCCAGCCGGAGGGGCTCCAGCCAGGGCGGCCGGAGCTGGGCGGTAGAACGCCATAAGTGGCGACGGGTCTTGGAGGGGGGGCGTCGTGCATGGTGTGCGTGTGTTTGTGTGTGTAGGGTTTTGGGGCTTTGGGTCGGTCTAATTGAACCGGTTGGTTCGGTTCGGTTGGATCATGGTCGGTTCATCGAGTCTCGAGTCAAAATGTTTTAAAGTTGACCAATTATGGACCTGTTATTTTAATTTTAAGTCGAAGGTCCAATTTTAAATAAAATAACCAAATGTTTTAATTTGAATCAAACTTTTAAAATAATTGGAGTTGATGGTTGTTTTTTTAGTTTTTAGTCAAAATTGGAGTCTTTGATTTTAATTAAGTCAAAATTGATTTTTGGATTTTAATTCGGTCAAAATCGTCCTTTTGGTAAAAATCAGCTATTGGAGTCAAAATTAATTAAGTTGTCTTTTTAAAGTCAAGATTTGATTAAATTGGTTTTCAAGTCAAAATTGATTTTAAATAAGTCAAAATCGATTTTAGATTAGTCAAAATTGAATTTTGAATTAGTCAAAATTAGCCTTTGATTTCTAAAGTCAAAATTGAATTAAAAGTACTCAAAATTAGAAGGTTTTAGGAAATTTCAATGGTGGACATTTAAGTCATGGGATAATTTTGGGTTAATGTTTAGTCTAGAAGTATTGGGCCAGGCTCCTGAACCAGTCCTTGACCGAAGTAGAAAATGTAGAAGCCCGTAAATGTATATTTAATTATATATGTAGTAGTCTATGTACACAAAGGTTTTAAAGGAAATGATTAAATATACATTGACGTGATAAGCCTTTTAAATTGCACGATTTTAAGAAATGCACGCATCATCGGATTTTAAGATAAAACCCGAGGGATTGAAGTGATGTGGCAAAGTTTATTGATGGGATCTAGCCGGGTAGCCGGGCCCAAGGATCCCCTGTTTTAATGTATGATTATGAGCCTATGGATCCATGTGTTGACATCATGGTGAAGTGGCAAGCATAGAGGTGCTTGGGATCCCGAGGTAAGGTCGGGTGAACCGCAATGCCACGTACATTGGTTATATTCGACTGATCAGTAACACGTCCGCTCGCATTCACTGATACGACTCATACGTTTTTCATGTTATGTTATGTCATGCCTTATGTATGTATGTGATATGTTATGATATTAAATGTATGAATCAATGTTTTAAGATCATGCACGCATTCATGTTTTAACGTTATTTTGTTATAAGTATGTGCTTGCATGTGATTTTATTAGTATGTACTTTGTTATGATACAAGATAGAGCATGCTGAGCCTCTAGGCTCACTAGGTTTAAATGGTGCAGGTGATGACCCTGCTGAGTTTACCCTGACTAGCGGTGAGGACATCTGAGCGCCTGCTGCGGCAGTACCCCGTGACCGCAGCGATGTTATTATTTGTGATGATAAATTTTTAGTATGATTGGTTTTAAACATATTTATTTTCAGTACTGTTACTCAGTTGGTTTTGAACCGTATGGATGTTTTAACGTTTTAAATATTCCTTTATTTATGATTAAAGTTTTGTTGAGAAAATAGTTTAGATATGTTTTGAAAAGGGAACGAGCCACACTTTCAGTTTATGTTTTCCGCACATGTTTAAAAAAAAATTATAGAGTCTGGTTCGTTTCAGTTGGTATCAGAGCGGTGGTTCTGGTGGGGTACTAGCCTGCTGCGTGGAGCTCGTAAGTCGCACTACCAGACTGTGAGTTTTACTTTTTTATTATTTATGTTTATGATTTCATGCTGCATGTTTTAGTTCTGCATGAATTTTGGCCTTAGAGTTTTAAAATAGACGCTTAGTCATGCACTTAGATTTACGTGATAAGGTTTTGGTGTATCAGAATGCTCCCCATCGCGATAGGACCCAGCAGGATGATGCTACTCCTCCTCCTCCTCCCTCACCACCTCAGTTGACTCCATATGAGAGAGCTAGCGTGGATATGCTAGACGGGATTACTAGGCTGCTGGAGCGTCAGTCGGAGCGACCCAAGAAGTCACATGAGGAGGATGTTGCTGAGAGGTTCCTCAAGCAGGGACCTAAGGAGTTTGCTGGGACCACCAATCCACTTGTTGCTGAGGAGTGGATCCGATCTATGGAGACCATATATGATTATATGGGTCTCTCTGACGCGGACAAGGTCCGATGTTCTATCTTTCTGCTGAAGGGAGATGCCGCTCTGTTGTGGAAGGCCGCAGGGTTGGTCTATTCTTGGAGAGCCTGACATTGGAGGAATTTAAGAAGGTCTTCTTCGAGAAATATTTTACTGTGGATGCCCGGAGCTAGCTTATTCGGGAGTTCATGAGTCTCCGCCAGGGAGACAAGTCTGTTGCTGAGTATGTTAGTCAGTTTGAGAGAGGGTGTACTTTTGTTCCCTCGATTTCTATGGTGGAGAGCGAGAAGCTGCGGAAGTTTACTGATGGACTGCGTCCGACATCCGCCACGATGTCAATATGGCGGACGTGGCTACTTATATGGCAGCGGTGAACAGAGCATACTGGTCTGAGAGAGTCCGGAAGGACATGAGGGATGACTTCCAGAGGAAGAGTCAGATGCAGCAGCCCGTCAGGGGCCAGTCTTCGCAGCAACCAGCGAAGAGACCATTTCAGGGGCCTCCTAAGGGCCCAACTCCCTAGGGGCAGTAGCAGCAGAGACCGCAGGGCCAGCAGAGGCCACAGCAGCAGGCAGCAGAGATCACAGGGCCAGCAGTAGGCCACAGCAGCAGGGGACCAGCGCCCCTAGACCTGGAGGGTTTCCAGTCTGCAAGGATTGCAATAAGCAGCATTCTGGACCTTGCATGGCTGGATCTGGCAGGTGCTTTCACTGCAAGAAGCCAGAGTATATTTATAGGGATTGACCTAAGAGGAGACAGACCACAGGTCGTGTTTTTGTGATGCAAGCAGAGGCTACGGATCCAGACACGATGTTACTCACAGGAGAGATTCGTGTGCGTGGTGTCACTACACTCGCTTTGCTAGACTCAGGGGCGATCCACTCGTTTATTTCGAGTGCGTTCACACAGAGGATGAGTATTATTCCGGAGAGCATGGGTGTAGCTCTCGCCGTGACGGTTCCGTCAGGAGAGGAGTTTACGAAGACCAGCGTCGTGCAGGGTTTGACGATGATGTTTCAGGATCACGCGGTCAGAGCGGATTTGGTCGTCTTGCCGATGTCAGGATTCGACCTCATCCTAGGCATGGATTGGCTGACAGAGTTTGGAGCAGTGATTGACTTTCAGTGGATTTATATTCGAAAGCCTTTAAACAGTTTTTGACATAGTAAACAAACATGCAATGTGTGAATGTAAATGAATAAAGCAGTAAAGCAATACACTGTGATTTTTTTATGGAAGTTCAGAGCTCAATCTCCTATGTCTCCCCTTCTTCCGCAATCCGGAAGGATCCACTAGAAGGCTTTGATTACAGCGACTCTTCGCTGCAACCTCCTATGATCAGCAGCCGCAAGAACTCCTAGCAACCACCACTTCACACTGAGCCTGCCAGTTGTGTGTCTAACATCACTTATTTAATGCCTCGGTGAGAAAGGCTATAGACACTTCTTTAACGTCTCAGTTCGAAAGCAACTAGACTTGTTTACTGTCTCTGTCCAAAGCTACACTGGAGAGCTTTTTAAATCTGATTCACTCAGCTAATCTAATTAGATCTCCTATGTCTCCCCTTCTTCCGCAATCCGGAAGGATCCACTAGAAGGCTTTGATTACAGCGACTCTTCGCTGCAACCTCCTATGATCAGCAGCCGCAAGAACTCCTAGCAACCACCACTTCACACTGAGCCTGCCAGTTGTGTGTCTAACATCACTTATTTAATGCCTCGGTGAGAAAGGCTATAGACACTTCTTTAACGTCTCAGTTCGAAAGACAACTAGACTTGTTTACTGTCTCTGTCCAAAGACTACAATGGAGAGCTTTTTAATCTGATTCACTCAGCTAATCTAATTAGCTTTCTCAAATATATGTGAGTGAATCATGTGTGAGATTTACAGTGTACGCTCAATCTCTCGAAGATAAAATCATACACTGGGAAGCGCTCCTGTCCGAACTGGTTTCATCAATGTCTTCCAGTGTTATGCAGTAGACTTATTTTCTGTTTTAGCTTCTGCACAGTCACTCTCTCTGTTCGAATCTGCGTGCACTTCTTTCTCCTGCTCTTTATATATAAAGCCGCTTAGCAGATTTGCCCGTTGGACACAAGCTTGTAGCCGTTTGAAAAGTATTCTGACACTGTTGTACTTGTGTCCTTTGGCTTTAATGCGTTGCAGGCTTTATTTGACTTGAGCTCTTTTCATCGGCGCTTCTACAGCCTTTGCTAGCTTTGAGCTCTGTTTGTCTCGATCAAACAAATTAGTTTGTCTTCTAGTATCCTGAGATCAAACTAATTTTGATTTGGCGCATGGCTTCTGATTTGCTCTACCAGCTGGTGTCCTTCCAGCTGGTTTTCTTCAGCTGTTTTCGTCCTGAGCTGATTGATTCACTTAGCTTGTTCCCCAGATTTAGTCCATTCCCAGATGGTTTCCTTGCAGCTGGTTGATTCTTTCATTTCAGGAGTCTTCCTCTATCTGCATCCGTGAGATCATACTTCTCACATATATCATATGGCCATCTGGTTTATCTGCTCCGAGCAATATGCTTTTGCTCATCTTCTGATTTTCTCTTGTCAGCTGGTTTTGAGCTCAGCTACTCTTGTTATGTTCTTATTTTTTCTGCAGCTGAGCTCTGAGTTGGTTTCCTTCCCAGCTGGTTTTATTTCATTGGTTATTCCTGAGCTGGTCTCTCTAGCTATTCATGACTTTGCTAGATAGAGTCCCTTTCTTGACAAATCTTGAACCAGTGATTATATCCCTTAGCTCTTGTGATATAATAATCAGTTCTGATTCAGTCTACCCTAGAACTGAGATCCATATGATGAACTGATTATAAGTGCGTTCTGTGATCAGGCCTGCACTTGATCACCGCACTTTTCTATGCAACGGCACTTGAACACTGCACTTGTACGCTGCACTTGATCTGCACTTGAGCCGTTCTGCACTTCATCTCTCTGTGTTTGAACTATTCTCTTCTTGTTACTCTGCGCTTGATCTTTGTGCTGCTCTTGCTCCACGCTGGTGAGCCAGCTTGGTGTTCCTTGTATTCTAGAAGTAAACTACTGAACCAGCTTGGGCATCCCCTTACTGTTCCAGCTAGTTATCTTCGACCAGTCCA
The DNA here is from genome assembly GCA_001598015.1 of Dorcoceras hygrometricum. Lineage (NCBI taxonomy): Eukaryota > Viridiplantae > Streptophyta > Magnoliopsida > Lamiales > Gesneriaceae > Dorcoceras > Dorcoceras hygrometricum. Next base: position 88,009 of record KV019590.1, on the reverse strand, counting down.
GCTCAGGCATCCCCTCAGAGTTCCAGTTTGGATATCTTCATGTCTACTTCAGACTAAGAAAGTTGCCCATTTCACGTAGAGTGTTAGTACAATAATAGCAAATTTTGTGTGAATCAAAACATAGATTCTGATCTGTATAAATAGATCCAACATATATATTTATTGTGTCCAGCCGTTTCTTGCCTTTGTTCCATGCTGTTTGTTGCAAGATGTTATCTTTGCATATCTGCATATCATGTTGAGCTCATATATCTTGTTATCCATTGTGCTATTGTTATTTTGCTAGTACCAGGAAGCTCTCGGTTGGATTATTTAAGGACGATCAGCTAGCTATTGTGCTCCTACCCCCCCGAATATTCTGGTTGTTTCCGCTATGAGATGAGTGGATATCTACCACATTCTCATGATCTTGTGGGCACTAGCGGGTAGAGCTATCTTGTACTTGTTTTGGTACTGCGTGTTGAGATGAGTGGATATCTACCACGCTCTCACATGCTCTGTGGCCACTGCATTATTGATCCCAGCTGGTTCGTTGTTTATCTGAGCTCCGTGGATCGTGTCTGTTCGATCACGAGCTGTTGAGTTATTATTTCTAACTCCTTTGTTTCTCCTGTCATCATGTATTGCATATTATTATGTCATTGCTGTCTATTTGTTGTTTGTGTTGCTCTCCGTACTGGCGTTTGAAGCCTGTCCCTCCGGTGCTATTTTTTTGTTTGTGTGCCATTCAGATTTCCCAGGTTCTTCAGATGGCATATGTATTCAATTTAGAATATACCGTTCGCTGCTCGTAGCTGATAAAAGTAATCCCGGCAATTCCTCCTCCAATTCCCATGCTTGTGGCAATGGTGGCAAACTTTCTTAGACTTGTTCGGCTTAGGAGCCCTTGCCTTGGTATTCTTTTTGGGCTCTCCTCCTTCGCAGGGGCAGAACGCTTCTTACCCTTGTATTTGGACCTCTTCTTCGCGGATGAAGAAGATCCCAATAGGAGGACGGGCTTGTCCTTATTCATGGTCCCTTCAAGCATTACAAGAATGTTCACCAACTCTTCAAGGATGGCATCCAGCTTGTTAATGTTGAATTTGACCACAAACGGGTCGAACGCAGCAAGGAGGGAGTGGAGAAGCAAATCCACAGACAGTTCATGTGGAAGCGAGAGTTCAAGGCCCACCAACTTTTCAATGAGCCCAATCATACGGACCACATGCTCGTGGACCAAAGTCCCTTCATGTGTGCGGCCCATCATAAGCTCCTTGACAGTGGTGAACTTCTCGGCCTGAGATTTATCCCCATAAATTTGTTGATAGTGTATGTCAGCAGCATACCCCTTCTCCTTGAATCACGCTGCAATGCGTTGGACATAGAAGCCAACATATAGCACCGTGTTTTGAGCTCATGGTCCCACAATGTCTCTAATTTTTCCAGCTCCTTATGACTGGAATCAGTGGGGGCCTCCTTCGGAGCGCTCTTCCCTAGCGTGTAGAGAAGCTTCTCCGAAGTCAAGACAATCTTGAGGTTGCGCAAACCAATCCAGGTAGTTAACACCAGTTAATTTGTTGCTATAGTATAGCAGCAAGTGGATTTTTAACCGAAGACATATTTGATAGCAGTTTATACTGAAAAGAAAAACAGACATGCATTACAGACTATTTATGAAAAACTCTAAGACATAAAACAAGGTCATTTAGTGTTATGAATACCCTCCAACTATTTTAACGATTTCACCACCCTCTAATGAATCGGGAAAGGCAGTTTCCTTAGTGGGTGCACAGAGTCCAATCGAAAATCACGGTCCCGAATAATATCAGCCAACCATGACTTTCGAAAGGTAGAGCCCAATTTCAGCAAGTGAAACCCCCATACTTTACCTTACGTCCAGTAAGGTTCCAATAATATGATGTCGATTACTATCACGTGTCAAGATGCCCCATAAATGTTGAGTTGTAATGGATGATAGTCATGACGTCCTCAATAATATAAGCCAATGTTATGGGAGTTCCATCCAACTCACGGCAAGTTTCTGTGACATGTACAGCATTCCGGCATATAGATTCCCCCAGTAATATGAGCCGGACCCCATCTGCGGTTAGAATGGACGTACATCCACCGTTGATGGAAGGTAGGAAATTTTAAATAATATTTAAATTCCGTTAGCTTCATGATCATACCGAACAAAATTTTGTTTTATGTTAAATTTAGAATATATGGACTAACATTCAAGAGTGCTTCCAGGTTATTGAAGGGGCTAAGGTCCACTTAAAACCCAACTTCCTAAGACAAAGCAACGCCGCTCAGTGATCCCAGTCGGTACAAGCCATTTTTACCTGTCTATGAAGGACTCTCTTAGATTACGTTTTGTCACACGACCTCAAAATTACCAATAAACTAAGTTTCTTCATAATTTAATCGTGATATAATTTTAAATAAAATTCAAAATGAGGGATTTTAATTTTCTATCAACAATTTCAAATCAAATTTAAAATTCACGAATTCAACAGATATATATCAGGGATGCTCGATAACCGAGAACTATGCGATCTGTTATTGCCAAGCACAGATCTAGGTCCAACCCTAGGTGATATGCAATATGCAAATGCAATCATACATAAGCTTCCAGTTTACTTGTCTTTGGTCTTCACTATCTTTGATCATCATCTCCACCATCTTCAAACTTGTCTCCCACTAAGACTAATACTTACATTTAAATATCCATGACAAATAGGACATTTAAAAGGGTTGGGAACGGGCTATAAACCAGACCCACTTTAAAATGATATAAAAATATGACAATCAAATATTATAAAACCTAGCTTACACCTAGCACTTTGGTCGTGGCTCTCGATCATTAATAAAAATATATTTATTCAATTAATCCATTTAATTGACATAAATAAAATAATAAACTTAAATTTGCTTTTATCCAACAAAATCATATTTTAAATATAAAATCATATTTTAAATATAAAATCATATGTTATAAATAAAATCATATTTTGTTAATTAATTGCAATAAATAATTTTTTGCGCTTAAAAAAAGTTTAGGCTCAACATCTCGAGATTTTCAAAAATAATTTCGATCCAACCAGAAAATAGCTAATATCGACCCAAAAAACCCATCTTGCTGCTGGCAAACCCGAGAAAAACCCTAGGTAGCAAAACCGCCGCCAAATCACCTCCTCGGTGCCACCGCAAGAGCGGCGCCCATGTGCAGCATGCGTGCGTAGCCCCGTGCGTGACGATTCATGCAATGTCTGCCACAACATACGGGATGACCACGCAACATTCGCAGCCACGTGCTCATGGGACGTGCATGCGGGATCGTCCAATGTTCGCCACTATGTTGGCATGGGAATGTGGGATGAACTCACAGCGTCCATAGCAACTTGTGTGTCGGAAATGTGGGACGACTGCAAAACGTGTGCCGCAACGTGTGCTGCATTGTGCAGGCATCGGCCGAGCAACGTTCACATGGTGTGCTAGTCGACGTGAGGTAGCGTGCTGTGGCACCAGTACGATGTCTGCACGGTGAGTGCGCGGCTTAGGTACGGCGGCTACATGGTGGCGGATCGCTAGAAATTTTTTTTTTTTGAAAAATCAAGATTTTGATGAAATTTGGCAGAAATCGTGTATGATTGATCTGAGCCAGAAGCTCTGATACCACTGTTGGCGTAGCGACAGATACGAATACCACTGTTGGCGTAGCGGAGGATCGGGGTCCAGCGGAAGTTTTAAAATTTTGATTGAGCCCGGGAAGGGTCATACACGAATAAATGGAACTAAACTGTAAGGTCTCGCAGATTAGCGACCTGATTAAGGAAATTTATCGGGTTTAGCTTGGATCAGACCAGGTGAAACGAACCAGACTCTAGAATTTTTTTTTGAAACATATGCAGAAGCAAACATAAACTTAAGGTATTGACTCGTTCCTTTCTAAAACGTTTCTAAATCATTTTCTCAAAAATTCTTTAAACATAAATAATGGAATATTTAAAACGTTGAAACATTCGAGCGGAATAAATTCACTGAGTAAAAATGCTGAAAGTAAACATGTTTAAAAAATCATGTCTAAAACTGTGTCAGGACAGAACTGAAACATAAAGACGGTCACGGGGTATTGCTGCAACGGGAGCTCAGAGGTTCTCAACGCCAGTCGGAACATACTCATCGACAGGATCATCACCTGCACCATTTAAACCTAGTGAGCCTAGAGGCTCAGCATGCTCTATCGTAATGCATAACAAAGTATATACTAATAAAATCACATGCAAGCACATATATATAATTAAAATAACTTAAAAACATGAATGCGTGCATGATCTTAAAACACTTCATCATATAATCATATCATAACATATCATATAACATATAAGGCATGACATATCGTAACCTGAAAAGAAAACGTATGAGTTATATCAGTGAATGTGAGCAGCGTATGACTGATCAGTCGTAATAACCAACGTACGTGGCGGTGTGGTTCACCCCGATATCACATGAGGATCCCTATATGTCACACCTCCTGAAAACTGTCACTTCACCCCGTTGTTACGCGAGGATCCATAGGCCCTGAAATCCTGAAATCATTCCTAAAAACAGGGGATCTCCGGGCCCGGCTACCCGGCTAACTCCCATCGTAGACTTTGCTACATCACTTCAATTCCTCGTATTTTTACTTAAAAAAACATTCCTGATCATTTCATGAAATCTCATGATGCGTAAATTTCTTAAAATCATGCAAATTTAAAACTTAGCCCGTTAATGTATATTTAATCATTTCCTTGAAAACATTTACGTACATAAAATACTACATATATAATTAAATATACACTTCCGGACTTCTATATTTTTCTACTTCGGTCAAGGATTGATTCCGGGGTTTGGCTCGCTACTTCTAGACCAAACGCCGCTTTAAACTCGACTGATGAAACGAATGTTCACCGCTTTTTCCCATTTTTTCCTAATTTCTTAAATTTTCGATTTCTTAAAAATCACGACAAAAAGAGACTAAATAAAATCATTTTTGACTTCTAAAAATCAGTTTGGGACTTATTAAAATCGATTTTGACTTTTTAAAGCAATTTAAATCAATTTGTGACCTCGAAATCCGATTTTGACCAAAAGATCGATTTTGACCAAATTAAATCCCAAAAATAGATTTTGACCTAATTAAAATCCTAAAGCCCTAATTTTGACTAAAAACTTAAAATTAAACATAACTTCAATTATTTAAAAAGGTTTGACTCAATTTTGACCTTCTAGCTATTTTCTTTAAAATTGGACCTATGACACATTAATTAAAATAACAGGTCCCTAAATAAAATAACTTGGACCGATTTTAAAATATTTGACTCGAGACTCGATGAACCAATCCGGTCCAACCGAACCAGTTGGTTCAATCAAACCGAACCCATTCACCAAAGAAAACCTAAACCGCCCTCCTTCCTTTCATGAGCGCGCCGTCACGACCACCTCCTGGTTCTCGCAATCGTTCTCCCTGCTCCGGCCACCACTGCCGGAGCCCTTCCGGCTGGACCACTCCCAGATCCAGCCGGTCCTAACCTGACCGACCTTGGCTCAAACCGTGGGCTAACCAGGGAGAACTGGTCGCTGCAAGTGGACGCACCAGCCATGCTGCACGGTGCTCCACCCTCGACTCTTACGGCTTGATACGGTTCGTTCGACCACCTAGCCACATTCCTACCTCGATAGACCACCATGATTCCCCTAGGAACCCCTAGAACCGAGCCAACACCCCTGGAAATTGCCATGACCGAAGCCTCAAGAGAAGAAAGCGTGACATGCCAAAAACCGTGAATCCCATGCATGACATATGAGCATAGATGTAAAAGTTCGAGGCATACACATAAATTCATGCATAATTTTCATAAAACAGGTTATTATGATTTAAATGGTGAGCAAGGGAATTGATATCACATGCCTGGGTTGAAGAAGATGTAGATCTGCGAGGTACGGACGTTCTAGACACGAGATCGGGGCGCCGCCGGAATTGGATCACCAAGCTCCTTCAATGGCTGATTGGTTTTCGAAAATTGTGTGCCTATGGGTGGAGAGGACGGCTGGTTGCAAGTATTGGAGGCTAGGTTTGTGTAATTTGTATTTAAGAAAATAATGAATGTGCCTATAATGACCCCTATGGCTTTAATTAAGAAAATATCGGTTTACCCTTCTAATTAAATTAAAAGGTGCTTAAAAACTCATACCTGGGCTTCAAAGATTATAAAATTTCGAAATCTAGGCCTCCTCAAAATTTAAAGTGCCTTAAAACTCAATATACCGGCCCGTATAGGTGAAAAACGGGTTCCCCTCCAAAATAATTATAAAAATCATAATTTCCAAAAATATTTGCTTAAAATAAAATAAATTCATTCTTAAAAATCTCATAACTTAAAATCTCAAATTATTTTTTTTCCGGTCGACCCTAATCTCGTCCACCCGTTTGTAGTTCAAGCAGGCTGATAAACAACACATGCATACCATGCAACATAAAATCATAAATAAATCAAGTAAAATGACATGTAATCATCTAAAAATATTTTCCCCCTAGTCATGCACTCATTTCTACGTAGTCAGGAAATTCTAGACGTTACACCAGGTGTAAGCTGATCTGAGTGGACCAGATCTGAGCTGAACTGTTTTCATTGGGCGTGTCGCTGGTTTCGGTCATAAGCTATTTCAGGTAAAAACAAAAGCGATCAGATCTAGGATTTTGTTGTATTAGTGTAAGTTTTTAGGAGCTGGATCGTATGATGGATTCAGTTTGGGGATGTTCTGGGTGTCCTGAGCTGATCTTTCAGATCGCGCATGTTGTGCTGCGCTAGTTAGTTGAAAACAGCTTAGGCGTGAGATGGTAGAAGAGTTCTGTTTAAATGAGACCTGTTAGTTATTATCAGACCAAAAAGAGTTGTTTGTGGTTTCAGATTTGAAAAGATCTGACCTTTGTGTCAGGTTTGGTGAGAACTATTTGGAATGCATGATCTAGTCTGTTGGTGTGATCTGATAGGCGTGTGTTGCAAGCTGAGTTGACCGTTGCAAGCTGAGTTGACCATCATGAGTTGGTCTGAGTATGTGCAATGAGATCTGCGTGCTGAGCTGTGCGCGAAAGATGTTTAGTGTGCGAGCGCTGAATCGCTCGCGAGAGCTGGTCGATGAGAGTAATCCGTTTGGAGAGCGCGAGCTATCCTACGAGCGTGATCTATCCTGCGAACGTGATCTATCCTGCGAGCGTGATCTGGTTGTGAGCGCGATCTGCTGTGTACGCCAGCTATTTGAGTGAGCGTGCTGTGCTGCAAGCCTAAGCTGCTATCAGTTTTGAGTTCTGCTGGTTGGTGTCTACTGTAGATCAGATCGCGAGGACTTAAGTTATATAAATATTGAATTTGACAAAGTTTTAGCCATTATTTCCAACACTTAAGAATATATTTCTTCTATCGAGAGCTCGAATTCTTATCCTGCGAAACCCTTATTACTGTTCACTGAAACATGTCTTCTCCGATTGCCGGCGGTAGACGTTTCAGCTTGGAGCAAAACTGGTACCTTTGGATTCTTTTATTCAAGCACGTCCATTATATACCGATATTGGAGCCGTTGGTTGGCTGGAAGTCTGAGCGCGATGATAGTCGAGGCGTACGACTTTTCGTGATTTCCGGTGAATTGCTTCGGGTTCAGGTAGAGTCTTTGTCAGGTCTCATGCTTAATCCGAGTAAAACCACATAAAACACAATAGAGGAAGCATTAAAATAGTGGCTAAAATTTTTCGCTTTTGGCCTTACTTAGAAAACATAATTTAAAATACACTGATATTCAAAATACAGGTTTACAAAGCTGAAAACCAATACAATATCAAACAACGATACAACACAGCGTGACTCTCAATCAAAAAATAGATGAGTCTCTCGCTGAACATAGATACAATATAATATAACAAAGACATCATATGTATCTACTACATATAACTGGGATACTCTATCCACCTCTCGGGGAATTACCAGCTGGATCAACTCCACGACCAGCAGTGAAACCATGGTAACCTGAAAACACACACAGGAAAACAAGACAACCAGCCTCAGAGGGACCTTGGGGTCAAACCCCAGTACGGAGAGCAACTGAAAAAACAGCAGTTAAATAGCAATAGATAAAATGTGAATGCTATGCATGAGAACAAGGCTACAACCGAAGGCAGGGAGCCAAAGGATCTCAAGAACTACTCAACAACCGATATCCAATCAACTGGAAGATAGTGGCCACGGGGTGTGAGCATATGGGAGCTACCCACTCGTCTCAGCACACGGTACCAGAAGCAGAGCACAGCTCAACCTGCTGTTGCCCAACTCATGAGATGTGGGAGCTACCCACTCCGTTCATAGTGGCTAACAGATCCCAACAGGGAGATGAGGGTTACGAGAGTTACCCGCTCGACCTCTAAACGAGCATCCTGGTACACAGAGAACAATACAACAAGGCAAGGCTAGCAAGATCTGAGCTCAACATGAATAATGCGTGTATGCAATGCAACAGAATGCAACAGCCAACAAAACAGCGTACACGGTACAACAGATCATCAAGCAGACACATATATCCATGCCAAATCCAATGCTGTAAAACAATCTCACATCCGTACCTTAATTCTGAGCTATAATTACAACGCCAGCAAGTTCCGAGCAACCAGATCGGAAACCTGCTAAGACAAACAACAACACTAACTCAGGTTCTCAAGCTCAAAGCCACGAACTGGGAGCTACAACCTTAACCAGCTTTGTCCTACTTCTCTAGATCAACCAACAGCTCTAAACAAAGAACAAAGTAGGAACTAACACTTACCCAACGAGCTACCTGAACGGCAGAAGCAAATCTACGCTTATGCTAACAGACTACACAGAGAAGCTTCCTTCGCGATTCTCTTCCAGCTCACCCAAATCCTGCGAAAGAGGTATGAGAAGAATCGCCTTATCAAGAGGAGTCTAGTGCTACCACTCTTGCATCCGTCGGAGATGTCTACCGTCGACAATCGAAGGAAATAAGCTACGGTACAGTAGCTAGGGTATCGCTATGGAGTTATCTTTCGAGAAATATTTCTAAGTGTCGGAAAGAGATAATGGCGACGAAGGGTCAAAGTCCTCCTTAAATAAGTCAAATCTGCCCGAATCTGAAAAACAGTAACCATCGACTAAATCAAGGTTCAAGTCTGAAATCAGCTCAGATCTGAGTAACACTCCAGATCTGGACTCTACGTAAAAAACGACGTCGTACAGAAGGTCAAACGGATCTTGCTACGTCGACCAAAGTTCGCTTCCCCAACAGACATTTTCCATCCTAATTTCCTCAATTCTGAATCACTAAACGGCGCCGCATCGCGTTCATAGTGACGTCATCCAAAACGACATCGCTCGGAACCAGATCCAAATGACCAGATCTCACACACTCAACCTAGCCAGATCTGAAATCCAGGAACCGCACTGGTATACTCCAAAGCCATGAATCGGACCGGTCAACGCGTCAAAGCCAACTAAAGCAACTCAAAGCTGGTTTCTCTCATACGACGACGTATCGTTATTCCCGCGTAAAACTAAAGCGTACCCAGAATAGCACGCGACTTCCGGATCTCACCTACGATACTCAAATCTGATCACGTTCCCGTGAAATCCTCCAAATCTCCAGATCTATTTCAAGGTCTTATACGGACCCGAGCACTTCACCAAGCATACCAGCTCAAAGCTGGTCCATCCCAGATCTATTCAAGCCAAATATGGTCTATGCTAAACCCGATTAATTAACTCAATTAATCCAATAAACTTTCGGGTCTCACAGTCTTTGGGTAAGTATTAGTTCTCATTCTTAGCTTCAAAACCAGTTATTGTATTTTGGGTGTAGGTCCGAGCTGGGCTGAGCTGATAGCTCCTAGTTCTTTTTTTGTCGTAGTTCGACCCGAGCTAATTTCATATAGTTGAGCAAGTTGTAGATTTTTGGTCGTCTGAATGTCTCTGTCGAGATTTCTCCACGAGAGATGGAGGAAAAATAGTATACATCTGGCGTGAGCTGTTTGGTGTTGGTTTTCTGTTCTTCTAGTGCGAGATGTTTGAGGTATATTTGGTCAGAAGCTGAGGTACGCATGTGATATTATACTTACAGCTTTGAGATAGGCATGGATATACCTTTGTGCATGTTGGTATGCTGAGCAGTGTGTATGTGTGCTGATTTTCCGTAGCTGCTTGTGTATGTTCTATGATTGTATGTTGCAGCTGATGGTTTTGAATACATACTTCTCATGTTAAGCTTATATCCTTGTCAGACGATTATTTTTTCTGATCTGTTAGTACCAGGATATGTCTTTTTGAAATAAAATGTGGACGAGCGATAGCTTCCGCCAGCCTCTTCTCTCTGCTGTGAGTCATTTTTCCTCTATGGGACGAGTGGATAGCTATCATGCTCTCATGAGCTTGGGGGCACCAGCGGGTTGATTTGTTCTTCTGTGCTCCTGATATTGTGTCTGAGACGAGTGGGTAGCTCCCACACTCTCATGCGCTGTGGCCACGATTGCTTGATCATTAGATGTTTAGCTATTACTTGAGCTCCGATGATCCTTTCACCTTGCATGCATTGCATATTGTTATATCTTGTTCTATCCACTTGTTGTTTTATGACTGCTCTACGTATTGGGGTTTGAACCCTGTCCCTCCGGGGTTTTTTGGTTGTTTGTTTGCCAATTAGGTTACCCAGGTTCGTTTTCTGGCCCTCATGGTGCGTCAGCTAGTGGAGCCCTATGGTGTTGATCGAGTGTCCCATCTATATATATGTGTATTCACTGAGTTGGCTATCGGGGAATGCCCCGTGCTGTTGTTGTTTTTAGATTCAATGTTGTACTTGTTGGGATACTTATATTGTTGGATTTTGTTGCATGATTCTGCAATTGTTTGTACTGGTTTTCGTTATAACACCTTTATTTTGAGAATTGGTGTATTTTCAAGTTGCGATTCTCGTTCGGGCCAAAAAGAAATATTTTAACCTCTTTTAAACTTCCTTATTTTATTGTTCATTGCGTTTTTATTCCGTGATTAAGAATATCGGGCCTGACATTTTGGTATCAGAGCTTAAACTGGGATAAGCTCAATCTCTTTGCGATTTCACTTGAGTCACACTGTATGTTTGGTTGCATGTGCTTGACTACATGCTTTACCTGCTACTTTTATCTTACGCCTTATTATTTCATAGATTCTGCCTATAGGAAGCGATAGAGCGAGGAGACAAGTCCCGATGGAGTCTGGGGCTCAGAACCGTGTGGACGATATGGTTCAGCCGAGTGTCGCCCTTGCAAAAACATTCTAGGCAGGTAAAGGAAGATGTCGATCTGTTGGTGTCCCGTGTGGATGAGATGGAGCTGGTTGGCGAGGTTCCAGAGGATGAACCCTCAGACGTTCTCGGGTGCTGAGGGAGGGCGACGTCGCCGAGACTTGGTTGGAGCACATGGAAGATCGTTGACTTAGCTTGGCTACTTTCCAGTTGAGGGATCATGCACAACGTTGGTGGAGAGGTGCTTCCCGAGCCATGAGAGAGATGGGCGTCGAGATATCTTGGGGGAGTTTTTGTGCTACATTTAGACAGGAGTACATACCGGAGTCATACTTCAACGCTAAGGAGCGCGAGTTCAACAACTTGGTCCAAGGAAATTTGAAAGTGCCTGAGTATGCTAGACATTTTTCTACTCTTCTTGCTTACGCCCCCCGCGTTGCTGGTCATGTGAGGGCGAAAAGAAATAAGTGTCTGGAGAGCTTGAGTGCGGAAATATATCCTTTGGTGTTGGCTGGTTCTCCTGTTACTTATGCCGATGTCGTGAACAAGGCAATGGAGATCGAGGCAGGTGTGCTGAACAGGCAGTATCAATTTCAATAGCAGGATACCCAAGGTTTTCATTCCGTGCCTTATGGGACGCACTCTTCTCAACCTCCTCAGATGTCCCAGCAGTTTCCTCGGACATCCCAGCAGTTGGGTAGCCGTAGGTTTAAGCCCAGAGGCAATCAGTTTAAGAAGAGATCGGGTTCTAGTTCTTCTGGCTCCGATAGTTCCAGCAGTGGTAGTTCTAGGGCCGTGTTCTGTGGCCAGTTTGGGGGTAAGATCCATCGATGCAATGTGAGTTTAGGGTACTAGCAATATCTGCAGACATTTTGGACATTTTGCTAGGGTGTATGCCTGGCTGGGAGTTAGCGTGGTGCTCCCGCACCGTAGGGTCAGTCTGGTGGATCGTCTCGAGGTTGGTCTTTTCCCGTGCAGCCGTAGAGGATGGGTACATCACATCCTAGATGGTCTTTTCAGCAGCCCGATTTGTCTTGCTTTGGGGGGTCTTCTCAACCCCAATTCTCAGGACCCCAGTAGGCTCAGGTACATGCTATGACGAGGGAGAAAGCTAAGGATGCTCCCAAAGGACTGATTGCATGTACTTGTTCTATTTTAGATTTTCCTGCATGAGTTTTATTTGACACAGGAGCATCACATTCATTCTTGTCTGATGCATTTATTTGTGAGTATGGTTTGAGTACTATTCCTTTGGGTGATGTTGTGTCAGTTGCAACACCCGCCGGTGCGAGCTTGTTTTCTCAAGAGATTGTCATAGATTGCGTGATCAATTTTGGTGAGAATGTGCTGTTGGACAACTTGATTAGGTTGATAATGTGGGATTTCGACTGTATTTTGTGGATGGATGTGTTTTTGTTTAGCTTTAGAGCTACGGTAGATTGTTAGCCTCAGTTTGGAGAGAAGTGGAATTCTACAGCCATGAATCTCGATCTAAGATTCCACTGATCTCACCCATGGAGATGTTTGGGTTTCTTTCATTGTAGAATTCTTGGTTATGATCTATGCATTGGACGTATCCGCATAGCCTCGTTTGGAACTGAGTGACATACCCGTCGCTCGAGATTTTCCCGACGTCTTTCCCAAGGAGATTCCTGGTTTTCCTCCAAGAAGGGAGATCGACTTCAGTACTGAGTTGGTGCTTGTAACAGCCCCTATTTCGAGGCCCCGTATCATTTGGTGCCAGCAGAGTTGAGAGAACTGAAGGTACAATTGAGCGATATTTTGGAGAAAGGTTCATTCGTCGGAATATGTCACCACCGTGGAGAGCTCCGATTCTTTTCGCGAAGAAGAAAGATGGCTCGATGAGCATGTGTATCGACTTCCAAAAAATACATCTATGTATCCTGCCTCCCTTATAGAGATAGATTAATATATAGGAGAGAAAACTCCATAAAAAACACTCATATTACCCCGAACCCTGCAGTACCCTGAAAAACCCTGCAGAACCCTGGGGAGCCACAAAAAGATTTAACCCAGAGGAAATGTATGCCCCAAATCCCTCATGTATATGACCTATGAAAACCAAAACCAAAACCATAACCACAAACCAAAACATATATAATATAGAATTTTGTTTAAATAGCAGTATAAAACACTAACATCCATCCCTTGGGTTAAAGCAAATACCTTGGGATAAAACTTTGTCACTGGATAAAGCAACTGTGAAGAATATGTATCCGTTTCCAAGGATCAAAGATTTGTTCGACCAACTTCAGGGTTCAAAAGTGTACTCGAAGATTGATCTTTGTTCGGGTTTCCATCAGTTGTGAATTCATGAGGAGGACATTTCAAAGACTGCATTTCGAACGAGGCATGGGCATTATGTGTTTCTGGTTATGCCTTTTGGTTTGACGAATTCCCCTACAATCTTATGGATTTGATTAACCAAGACTTCAGAGAGTTCATAGATCGGTTCGTGATCATGTTCATCGATGATATTTTGGTCTATTCGAAGACAAAGATACAGCATAAAGAAAACCTAAGGTTAGTTCTCCAAACTTTTCGAGACTCACAATTGAATGCTAGGTTCTCCAAGTGCGAGTTTTGGATGGATAGAGTGGTTTTTCTGGTTCATGTCATTTCGTCTCAGGGTATCTCGGTTTATCCCAATAAAGTGAAGGCCCTGGGAACGTCCCAGGAATGTTTATGAAATTCGTAGCTTTTTGGAATTGATTGGCTATTACCGACGCTTTATCGAGGGATTTTCTAGTATAGCCAATCCCAGGACGCAGTTGACTCAAAAATATAGGAGATTTGTTTGCTCGAAGGAGTGCGAGAATAGTTTTCAGATGCTGAAAGAGAATCTAACCATCGTTCCAGTGTTAGTGTTGCCTTCGGGTTTAAGAGGATTTCTGGTCTGTTCTGATGCGTCGCTAAGTGTACTGGGTTGTTTTTTGATGCAGAATGGATGAGTCATTACTTATGCGTCCCATAAACTGAAGCCTCACAAGACTCGATAACCAGTTCATGATTTGGAGTTGGCAGCCATTGTGTTTGTTTTGAAGATTTGGCGTCATTACCTTTACGGTGAACATTTTGTGGTGTACCGATCACAAGAGTCTGCAATATCTCTTTTCTCAATCTGATTTGAAAATGAGTCAGCGCAGGTGGATGGAGCTGCTCAAGGACTTTGTTTGCGAGATACAATATCAACTAGGAAGGATGAATCTTGTTGCCAATGCCCTTAACAGGAAAGCCCAAGTTTCGATGTTTGCATCTCTGAGTATCTCGAAAGTCCATGAGCATTTGGGGACAACGGGTTGGCGATTTTATCCAGGTGATGATTACTTCGTGGTTTCCTCTTTTCAGGTTGAACTGCATATTGTCTCAGACATCATGGCGGTGTTATTGTAGCCATTGAACTTTTTCTAACTTAATTTAATAAATTGGAGGTTCTAATTGAAAGATACTAAAATTTTGTGCTTGGTCCAAAACAAACAACCAAAATACTTCTGGACTAATTTGCAAAAGCATAGGAATTTTATTCTTTGAACTGGAAAACAGTGTTCTTATGAACTGAATTCAACAACCAATATTTATAGACCTTATAACTGTCATAAAAATTACTTGGAACAAACAAAAAAAAATATAATCTGAAATGTTCGAACAACTGTAACAAAATGTTTATACAACAACAAGCACAAGAAAATAGCACGGAAGCTATTTTCCACGATAAACAGCCCCGGTCTGGTCCAGCTCGCACCATCCAGCTCCCATAATTCTCATCACCAGCACTCAAGAAACCTAGTGAGCCTAGGGGCTCAACAAGTAAACCTGGAATAGCAGAGACAGGCAATACAAACATAACAATATCTTTTTCTGTATTGAAAGTTCATAAGCTGAACAATAGAATACTGTAACTTGATTAACTGATACTGAAAAACTGGGAAAGCGTAAACTGCACATGTTTGAAACATTTAAATCATTTACTTGCATTTAAAAGGAATTACAAACATACATTTCTTTAAGTTTTCGTCGTAAACAACCTTGTGCTCTGTTCTCGTTTTCTATTGGCACAGACACTTGTACATAGGTCAAAGTCCATTGATCAAGCTATCACCTGAATTCAGGAGCTGGGGAAATATATCCCATCTTTACTATGTGAAGGGGCACAAAGGTTCGTCACCCAACATCCTCACCCTTCCTATGTGAAGGGGCACTGGTTTGTCAGCCAGAGTTCTCACCCTTCCTCTGGAGACCATCTGTTATCTTTGCCATAAATCATTTTTAACTTTGACATTTACTTCCTTTAAACACTCTTTACTATCTTTTCATTCTTCTTTCAAATATGTTTTGCTGTTTTAAAAATCTGTTGATGTTCGTAAACTATTGGGAGTCCAATTGAAGAAGAAACATGGTACCAGATCGGACTATTGAAATGAACAGTGGCCAGCTGAGCTCTAAGCTGGTATACTATTTCTTGTAATGGATATTACTGTGGACAAATTGGAGTTGTAAGTTCAAATCAAAGCTAAAGAAACAAAGTAATAAACTTGAAGTTACTGTATTAACCTAGAATGGACCTAAGCTGGATCGTCTTGGAGTATAACCAGCATGCAGGCGTACGGGGTTAGAATAGAAATCAGCTCGGTACTTTTTGGTAAAATAAAATCAAACCAGCTTGGGCACTAGATCGCGAGAAAACTTGACAATGAACTCTGATTACAAATGGACTTAGATAATGAAATAAGATCGCAAATGAACTGAACATTAACCCAGATCGCAAACGTTCTGGACTATGAGACCATCTCGCGAATAAAAACCAGCTCGAAACTTAGGAACCAGCTTGGGTAAACTACACAGATCGTGAACTCAATTTAAAAGTAAATATCAGATTAGAAGGTTTCCTTAGTCTGAAGGAATAAAAAATATCTAAGGAAAATTCTGGAAAGCAAAACACGTGAGCTGCTTGTAAGCTACTTGTAAGCTATTTGAAGAACATCCCAGAAAACTCTTGAAGAAATAGAGTCGAACATCGTACATCATTTTCTAACAACTTCTTCTTTGCATAAACATCTCAGCAAACCAATACTTACAACAGAAAACATCACATTTCATCTGTATTTGAAAAATATTACTGAAAACATTTCTCAAATCTCTAAGAACATACAAACATGCAAACATAATCAATATATGCTTTCAAGATTACAGCAAGAAACAGAGTTTACTTGCCTATTCTGCGACAATGATTACAGAGAATTTATCTAGCCTGAATCAACACACATACCCGACCAATTCCTGTGAAAAGCTTTAAAAACTTTCTTCGGCTTCTTCAGAGAGCACCACTTCGTGAAGTGTTTTGTTTTTGAATTAAAATGAAAGATGATTAACAATAGCATTTCAAATAGATCCCTCAATACTTTAAACTTTGTTTTTGTGGATTTTTGGATTTCTAGCGTTACAGTTAGAGCAGGTGTCCAGCTAGCCAACTTGTGGCATGTGGGTTTTATTTTGTTGACTCTATGTAAAATGATCTTTATTTATGATGTCGCGTTCTTTTATGGAATTCTTTATCTTCATTATTATGATTGCAAACTTGTTGGATAAAGACCTTGAATTCACTATAGTGTATGTTAGATGTGTAGTGGATTTGATGGCTATCATGAAACACATCTAATAGTCACTATGTGTTCTAAACGAGTTCCTAGTAGATTGGGCCGTCCAAAAGAGGATAAGAGCCGCCCGAGCTTGAGACTAGCATCTTCTATGCAAAGTACCACGTTCCAATGGTAAGGAACATAGAGATGTTCTTAGCATGCAGATGGAAAGTGACCTGTTATCTATCAAACTACCCTCGTTCCGGACTTTTCAAGTGGTTATCATTTGTCGAGTGGATCAATTCTAGGGTCTTGGTTGTACAGGTTAGTCCTTCCTAGTCGAAACTTCATTGAGACTCACATGATAGGTGCCTCACTTGACCCGTTTACCACTCCGTTGGGGTCATCAGGTGGCGGGATTGGGTGAGGTCCCGATGCATGTAGGATAGTCAATGCTTCGTCATCGAGGATTCATCGCTCGCCCTTGTGCATGGATATCCTATGCTATCTGAGGAGATAATATTAAGATAAATCTCTGGCCAGAGTACTAGATGTGCTTTAAGCAAATGGGTTTACCTAGTAGCACGTGCGATGTCACTATTTGATCTCCAACATGTATGCATGGCTATCGAATCTCTAGCGACTCTCGATTTATCAATGGTCGTTGATTCGATCGGGATATTTGAGATGAAAGGGCCATACTGTACGCTAACCATGACAAACTGGTTCTTGCAGGAACTATCAATGATACCTAGGGGATGATGGGGCGATATTTCTAGACTATTTACCATGGTCCGATTGATAAGTCCGAAAATGAGGAGACACTTTCAAAGAGAGAAAGAAAAACCACTTGATTATTGAATCATAACTCTCCTCTCCCCTCCCATCCACTCTCAGCCTCCTTTCGCCGTCGCCTCCACCATCGCTAGTCATTGTTTCCACGTGCTGTCGGACCCTTTTCCGACCGTCTTGGAGATGAGGTTCCGTTTGTGAAAATTCGCTGTGCTTTCTAGTGCAAGGCAGTGAAGGAATTTGGAAATCGGTCATGGACCGGACTAGGCGAACAATTGGAGATTCAACCGTTGAAGTCCTATTGCCGCGTAAACCGGAATAGTCAGATCCGGTCGCAAAGTCGCCAAAGGTAAATATTTCTAAACATCCTATGCATGTTTAGCTTTTGTATTATTCACATATGAGCATTCCCGGGCACAAAAATTTTTAAACTTCCGCTACGCCCGGGGAGCGTGATCTGGATCCATCGCTGCTCCAATAGGCAGCACAGAGAACTGATCCGTACAACCATGAGTTGAATTTGAAGGCACAAGTAGGTCAGTTGGATGAGCATTCTGTTGCTTCTGATGGGTGCTTGAGGTTTCTGGGTAGGTTAGTGGTACCTAACCTTATCGACTTGAGGGAGATGATCTTGAGAGAAGCTCATTGTAGTCGCCTCAGTGTCCACCCTGGTGTGAGAAATATGTACCATGCTTTGAAACCACATTATGGATGGGCACGTACGAAATATGATGTTGCTAAATTTGTGGCTCGATGTCTAAATTTCGAGCAGGTCAAGGCGGAGAGGATGAGACCTGCTGGTCTGTTTCAGAGTTTAGAGGTGCCCCAATGGAATTGGGAGCATATAGCCATGGATTTTGTGACGCACTTGCCTCGTTCCAGCCGAGGATGTGATCCTGTTTGGGTTGTGATTGGTCGACTTTCTAAATCATCCTACTTCATTCACTACAACATGACCGTGTCCTTTGAAGAAAATGGCGAGATCGTACATCGATTTTGTGGTAAGACTGCATGGCGCGCTAGTGTCAATAGTTTCAGACAGGGATCCATGATTTACTTCAAGATTTTGAAAGAGTTTGCAAGAAGATCTAGGTTCTAGATTGGCTATGAGTACATCTTATCACCCTCAAAACTATGGCCAATCCGAGAGAACTATTCAAACCTTGTAAGATATGTTACGAGTTGTAGTAATGGACTTCAGTGGAAGATGGCAGGATTCCTTGTCTTTGGTGGAGTTTTTATACAATAACAACTACCAAGCGTCTATTGCATGGCACCGTTTGAAGAATTGTATGGTAGAAAGTGCAGATCGCCAATTTGTTGGGAAGTAGTGGGGAAGAAGTAGTTATCCTCGCCTGAGTTTGTTCAGCAGATGAGAGATCAAGTCGATATGATCCGCTAGAGAATGAAGTCAGCTCAGGATCACCAAGATAGCTATGTGAACAAGAGGCACAGGCCTCTAGAATTTAAGGTTGGTGATCAAGTTTTCTTGAAGGTTTCTCCTTTCAAAAGTGTTATGAGGTTTGGACTCAAGGGAAAGCTAGCACCTCATTATGTAGGAGCTTATGAAGTTGTAGAGAGGATCGGCCCTTTAGCTTATCGTTTACTGCTGCCGCCCGAGTTGTCCTAACTGCATGACGTGTTTCATGTTTCTATGTTGAGGAAGTATGAGTCGGATCCTTCTCATGTGCTGCAAGATGACGAGGTGGAGCTGGATAGAACCTTGAGCTATGTTAGTATCCGTTTCAGATTTTGGACAGAAAGGAGAAGCAGCTCAGGAATAAAATCATTCCTTTAGTGATGGTCCAGTGGAGTAAGCATGGGAGATAAGAAGCTACATGGGAAGTGGCGAATATGCGGCAAGAATGGCCTCATCTATTTGAGTATGCATCGTATTAACGCATGTAAGGTATTTGCTTGCTATTATCGATGTTGTTGTCTTGAAATATTTGCTAGTAGGTGTTCTGTGAGTTGTAGAGTTGTTGGGTGTTGTGCTGTTTTCTTAGGTGCATCAGTGTTGGCTCCTGTTTTTGTGCGGGTGTTTCGTTCAGTTCTGGTATTTAGTTTGATTTCTGGGGTTTGTTGCTTGATTTCGAGGACGAAATCCTTTTCTAGTGGGGGAGAAATGTGAGGCCTTACATATTAGCAACCAGATTAAGGAACTTAATCGGGTTTAGCTTGGATCACAGGCCTGAGCTGATCACGCCTGATCTGAGTGGAATAGATCTGAGCTGAACTGTTTTCATTGGGTGTATTGCTGGTTTCGGTCGTGAGCTGTTTTAGGGAAAAACAGCGTAGAAACAACCATCTCTGGGATTTTGTTGTATTAGTGTAAGATGTCAGCAACTGGATCTTAAGCTGGATTCAGATTGGGGATTGAAACGAACTGTACTCTAGAATTTTTTCTTTCTTGAAATAAAATGCGGAATAAACATTCTTTAAAATTATAATTCAAACATTAAAATCTTTTCTCAACATCACTTTAAAAAGTGAATAAATAAATATCTCAAAAACATTAAATAATTCATTTTGTCTTAAAACCAGAGTAGATAAACTTCGTAATCTGAACATGTCTCATCAAACAAAACATAAGAAGTGGTCACGGGGTAGAAGCTGCAGCGGGCGCTCAGAGGTCCTCATCACCGGTCGGGATAAAACAATAGGATAATCACCTGCACCATTTAAACCTAGTGAGCCTAAAGGCTCAGCAAGCTCAATCTAATAATAACAAAGTAAGTATAATGGTCCTCATCACCGGTCGGGATAAAACAATAGGATAATCACCTGCACCATTTAAACCTAGTGAGCCTAAAGGCTCAGCAAGCTCAATCTAATAATAACAAAGTAAGTATAATAAAACCACATTCAAGCACATACATATAGTAAAAATAGCTTTAGGACATCCATGCATGGATGATCATAAAACATGGCTCATAAATCAGTCGTAAAATTACATAATCGTATATCATAACATAATAAGGCATGACATAACATAACATAAAAACGTGTGAGTCGTATCCATGATGTGTGGGCCTTTACATTAAAGATTGATCAACCATAAGAAACCAACGTACGTGGCAACGCGGTTCACCCGATTTTACCTCGGGATCCCTCACACCTCTGTGCTGCCACTTCACGATGCCGTGAACACATGGATCCATAATCTCATTATAACATTAACATAGGTTCAGGGCCCGGTATTCCCGATCCGCTCATCGTCTAATTTTCCAAAAATCACTTCAATCCCTCAAAATATTTTCTTTTCATACATTTCTATCATTTCATAAACTTTCATGATGCGTGTACTTCATAAAATATGCAATTTAAATGGATTAGCCCGTCAATATTTATTTAATTCTTTCATGAACCATTATCATAATGGTATGCATAAAATACTACATATATAGTTAAATATATATTTACGGGCTTCTACATTTTTTTCTTCAACCTCCGGTCAAGGAATGGTTCAAGTGGCTGGCCCACTAAGTCTAAGCTCAGAAGCCTAAACTTAATCTTAAAATGTAACTTAACCCTACACATGACTTGGCCCAATAAACTCAAGATTTGGTTTCAAAATCGATAAAACACTCGGTCTTCCACTTAAACCAGACATTGAATTTTGTCAAAATAAAAATCCCCAAGACTAAAATTTGACTTTAAAAATTTACTACAAATATTAGGCCCCTAAAATAATTAAAAGTTTGACTTTAAAATTTTACTTAAAATGTTTGACCTAATATTCTTAAAATTAGACTTAAAACTTAAAATAAAAATACCCGGTCCAGAAAAAAATAACTCGGACTAGACGTAAATTTTAACCGACCCAGCCGACCCAACCGAATCGGCCAAGCCCATGCAAACCGTAGCCGCGGCGCCTCCTACCACCCGCGACAACGGCTCATCATACGACCTGCTTCGACCGCCCAAGGCCGGAGCCCCACCGGCTGGACCACCCCTAGGTCTAGCATGTCCCTCTCGACTGAACCATGGCTCGCACCATGGCCCGAAAGGTTCGGACGAACCACAAAAAGGATTTCATCGAGTGCCGCTCGATGCATGCGGTCGTGTCTCGGTTTTTCCCTTGTCTTAACCGTGATCGGACCACCATCCTCTCATCCATGGACAACCACTAGACCACCTAGACTCGAACCTTAGCCCATAGAATCGTCCTTGATCGAGCACATCAAAGAAACAAGTCATTAGCGTTTTCGAAGTTATGATACATGCATGGATCTCAAATAATAATCATAGATCTAATCAATACACAAACAATTCATGCACATTGATAGGATCAATATGGCTCGAAAAACAGGCCTAGGAGTTCAGAAGGGGGGGTTGAATGAACTCCTTGGTATTTTTAATATTTTCGAAACCTTTAAAACGATTTTTACAAGCACCCGCTTAACTTAAATCCGAGTTACCAGATTTAAGGTATCTCAGTCCCAAAAGCTGATTTCTCGGTTAACAATAAATGTGCGGAAATAAATCGATTAATCAGTGAACAGTATATGTAATAAATAAATGCAGTAATGTAAAAGTATAGAGTCAAGAGTTTGTTTATGGAAGTTCGGATATCAATATCTTACGTCTCCCCTTCTTCCTTTTCAGGAAGGT
Source organism: Dorcoceras hygrometricum (assembly GCA_001598015.1). NCBI lineage: Eukaryota > Viridiplantae > Streptophyta > Magnoliopsida > Lamiales > Gesneriaceae > Dorcoceras > Dorcoceras hygrometricum. The sequence continues at coordinate 65,705 of KV019590.1, read as the reverse complement.
TCTACTAGAAGAGTTTGATGTTTACAGCCTCTGTAACCACCCAGTCACCGAGCCTAAATCAAGATGAACTCCTAGCAACTCCAATCAACAAGCAGTCGCAGCTGCTGAATACAAGTAATAAGAATTTTCGAACTGCTTCACAAAGCCAGTTCGTTACAGACTCAAAATGATAATACTGTGAAATACACAATTGTTTGAGACTGTAGATCTTCTGGTTTTCTATACTATGAAACACGATTCAACAAGTGAACCAGAAGATAAATCTAAGATTGAAAACAATGAGGTCTAGAACTTGAATGTTCTTTGATTTGGTATACTGGACTTAGAATAATTTTTCTGTGAGAATATCCAGTAACTGTGTGAGCTTTTTATTTTTGAGAAAGCTTTGTGAGAATGTAGCGATTCACACAGAGTATGATGGAGAGTAGAATGACTGAGAGTGAGAGAGCTTCTTCAATTTAAATTCCAGCTATTTATACCCTTTGATCTCAACGGTCTTAAAATCACCTAAGGAAATGAAATCCTTTTTGAATATATGTCCATCGCATATTCTGCTCCACAACAATGGTAGACTGCGCTTCGTCAGGGCCAAAGTGTCGTATGTCCATATTTGGGTAAACATCGTATAACATCCTCTGTGTACTGTACTATTACCAAAATAGCACTGACAGTGTCTCCTTAATTCTAGGCAATTGTACGATTCAATCTTCACCATTGATTCTTTCCAATTTGATTATAGATAGCATTTGAATCGATTCATCGTTTGCGCCTGAAAGTTTTCTATGGACCAATTATTTCTTTCTTGAAGAAGATTGATTAACTCATCGCTGATCGAATATATATAGCTGTCACATCTGAATGCATAGAGACATCTGACTACTTGCGATATCTGATTGCTTAACGAAATCTGATATATCCCCCTTTTTGTAAGTTGTGGAATAGGAGAGATCTAATACCTTAATTGGTCACAATAATACGGACAGTTCTGTTGACAGACACCATCGCTGATTCAATAACGAAGTCTGATACGAAGACATCTGAATCACTCTAGAGCACTTTCAACAGTAGAGACCTGACCCGATAAATTGAACAAACTGACCCGATAACCCAACTGTTCCAAAACCCGAATCTGATCGAAATCTTTAACCCGATAAGACAAACCTGATATCCACGAAGTCTGATTACTCGAATGTCATCGTTAATTCCAATTCTTGTCTTATTTTTGTTATCATCGAGTCTGATTACTCGAATGTCATCGTTAATTCCAATTCTTGTCTTTATTTTTGTTATCATACAAAACTTATAAATTTTACTTTAACAATTTCCCCCTTTTTGGTAATGACAAAACTTAGAAGCCTTGAGACTTATATAGACAAGATGAATTGCGCAAAGTCTGCTGAAATATTATAAATATCATAGACTGAACATTGTACAAAAGAAGACTAAACCAAATCCTAAAACAGTTTTTCTCCAAACAGCAACCACTTTGCACCTCTCTTTGGTGGTAGATATGGTCCATAAGTTATACCACAAATACCTGATTCAACTTCCGATTCACCACCTCCACTATCAGATCGCCTTCTCTTTGAACCACTTCTGTCGTCTCATCTTCTATCACTACCACTACCTCTGTTTCCACCTTCTCTACTGACACTGCCTCTACCAAGTCTGCTCTGATCATCTGCTCTGCTTCCATTTCCCCCACTGGGTCTACTTTGATCATCAGGAGGCGGTTGAGGTTGGCTGCTACTGCCACCTTCCCCCTTTTTGGCATCACCACCTCTATTGATGTAATCAATGAGGAAGCCAAGTTGGGTGGAGAGGTTTAGATGATTCTCTTCGGCTTTCGCACGGAAGTCCAATAATTCACTACGAACAGTATCAACCTACCCATCCAAGTCTGTTAATATAGATCTTTGCTCTTTGACCTCCTTTCTGATGTCAGTATTATCTAAGGCAACAGCAGTCACTTGGGTACTAAGCTTCTATTGAGATGTGAGAACATCCAGCGACAGCAGGGTCTTTTGGTCGTGAATATCTTTGTGAATAATGTTAAGCAAAGCCCTGTCCTGTTCATAAAATCGTCTAGAAAATTGTCTCTCAAGGTCGCGGATGTGCATTAAAAGTATATCCCTGAGTTTATGTGTATCATCCTTACGCCTGATTTGCTCAAAATGAATTTGTTCAACTGATGCGCGTAATTGAGCAAAGGCCTCTATGAGATCGGTGGAGATAGCTGGTAGAGAAAACTGAGTAGCAGCTGTGTCATCTTCATCAAAGCACACGGAAGAATTAGATGAAGTAGATGAAGAATCTGGACGCTGGTCGATATCCATATGTACAATCGAATTCTCCTGTGTGCCGCTATCTGTTAGAAGTAATAGAGGTGCTCTTTGTACAACTGAATCAAGATTGGTAGTCTCCCTAAAAACGGATCTGTCCAGAGCAATCATTGAAACAAAATTGCGGATATCAATTGTACTGAAACCCTCGAATAGACTGTAATGAAGAAAAGCTGTACATAATTGAGACCATCTCCAAGAAGTAACGGTTGACCTACAAAAACCAAACTCTGAAACCGGTTGTACAACGGTAAGAGCGCGACAAAAATTTAGAGAACCTACTGGCAGCAGTTTTCCAGAGACAAAGAATTCAACAGCCTCTATACACACTTCTGCCCATCTCTTCCGCATTATCTTAAAGAACTCACTAACAGGTGGAAGTGTGTCCACATAAGAAAGATGACGCGAAACTTCAAAAGTGGAATGAGCAACTGGCATAGGCTTCCACAAATCATTTCCCTCTTGAATAACAAGTGACCCATCAACCGTGGTCATGGTTATAAGCCAGCAAAGAGATTTTAAATTTGGGTTTGATCGGGCGATTATTGCGCCACGATCACGCTGTCTTCCCTCGAAAATTTTCGAGCAACACGTCTTATCCCACGTAAGACCGCGTGCCAGCATATGTTCTTTCAACTATTCTAACACAAACAGATGAATATCTGATAACCAATCCAATACTTTGAGATCAGTGGCTGAAGAACCATCACTGGGAAAAAAATTTGATTTACGAACCTCCAAAACCTTTCGGATCAACAGCTCCCTGTATTTTGTAAGTATATACATTCTCATGTGAAGGGCTACCCTCATAGAATCTACTTCAGCCCATGACAAAATGAGTTCCTCCTTAGCATAAATTTCTTCTATCTTCAGATTTTCTAACTTCTTGAAGCTGAAAGAATTGAAAAATCTGTCGACCTCATCGATCACCTTCTCTCGCAACTGTACAAGCAAATTAATGTTTGCAAGAATTAGAGAAAAAATTTCTTTGGGCGGGTATTCCTTTAATCGGTATATCTTTACAGAAGGGTGCCTTCCCTTTATCTGCAGCAGGAATCTTGGGAGACTGGCCAGTATATACATTCTCATGTGAAGGGCTACCCTCATAGAATCTACTTCAGCCCATGACAAAATGAGTTCCTCCTTAGCATAAATTTCTTCTATCTTCAGATTTTCTAACTTCTTGAAGCTGAAAGAATTGAAAAATCTGTCGACCTCATCGATCACCTTCTCTCGCAACTGTACAAGCAAATTAATGTTTGCAAGAATTAGAGAAAAAATTTCTTTGGGCGGGATTCCTTTAATCGGATATCTTTACAGAAGGGGTGCCTTCCCTTTATCTGCAGCAGGAATCTTGGGAAGACTGGCCTTGTACCAGTCCCCTTCATCGACCCAAGGGATTGAGATACTCTTTCCTAATTGAATTTTGGTCACTTCTACAGTAGTGGACGGCAAAGAGCAACCATCAGGAATTGTCAGTAAAATCTCCTCCAGAGTCATTGCCTCATCAGTAGAGGTCTTCTCCTCAACAGTTGGAATAACATCTGCGAGTTCCATTCCCGCTACCGGCTCTGACACAAATATCAGTTGATGCATCTATACTGTTCTCTGGCTCATCAAATGTCTACAACTGCTGCTCCCCAACACCTGTTTCATAAGCAACTGTTTCCTATTCTCCATCTGTCTCACTGGCTGATTCAACTAATATATTAGCTTGTTGGGCAGCAAATTCCTAGTATGACAAATTAAACCAGTGCTCAACTTCATCAGCTTTTACAACTGCCTGACCCTCAACAACTGTTTCTTCTTCGACACCTGTTTCAAGGGGTTGTTCCTTTTCAGTGTTTTTTGTTTCTTCCATCTGTGCAGTCTCAGCCAGAACCTGTGCAATAACACTATCAAATTCATCAGGAGTTGATACAGTTTCCTTCTCAATAGTATAAGCGGTTGGCTCGTCACTTTGTTTCCCAACAGCTTCCTCCACAGTGGCCCGCTTCTCAACATGCTCATCATCACCAGGCACAGCTATAGATGGCTCAAAGGTTTGAAGAGGAATGGCTTCCTGTGCAACAGACACAATATCCATATTGTCTTTTGAAGAAGAGGCTTTTCTTTTTTACGTCCGCTTCTTCTTGGTAACAGCTGGCTCATCACCAGTAGCAATTGGTCGCTTCTTCGACTTAGCAATTTTAGCCACATCGGGCTCATCTGCTTTGCCACGTGCATCGATAGTTTCGTTTGTAGCAATATAAGTTTTTACTGTCTTTGCGGACAGAATCTTCAAAGGAGGGAAAGTTGTCGCTTCTCCCATCGTAACTGTAGGGTCACTCTTCAGAATTACGCATATCTAAGCCGCAAAACCCTTGGCTTTCTTAAGAGTTTTGTCCACCATCTCCTTTAATACACCAAACAAAATTTTTCTCCAGTTTACCTGAATGCCGAAGTGAATGGCAGTCATCATTAAAAATCTCTCATGCGTCACAGCATCAAAGGAACCTGCCTTTACAGTGATTGACTTAGCCAGAATATCGTTCAGAAGACGGAACTCATATTTCATCAATCGCTCCTTGCCGTAGGTGGAGATAGGCTCGCCTGATTGAGAAAAGATGCTCCGAGCATCATACACCAAGTCCTTTGGAACCTCAGATAAATTGACCAATCCCTCTGTTGGCAACCCAAACACGCCTGCAAACCTGTCCTCAGAGAAAACTACAACTTTTCCTGAAACTTCACAAGTAATGTCCCCGTCTTTTACCATGGCTGTATCAAAGAACTGTTCTAGTTCCATTTCGTATAGAACCTATGGACATCCCAGAAATCCCCTAAGACCGCTAGATTCAAGAGTCTTGAACATACTGACCATTTCAGGGTTATCGGTGATTTCCAGAATGGAGTCGAAGTTGATCTGTAGTGCGTTGTTGGTAAAGGATGATGCCATTTAGCTAGTAGATGAACAAGAGAAATTCCTGAAGGATTATCTGCAAACAGAGAACACACAGAGAGCAAAACGCAAGAGTGCTAGAGAGAAATATTTCAAGGTAAGTGAAAATGAGAAAGGAAACGCCGTAAATAACTATAGAATTTTAAATGGTGAAAGAGAGAGAAAATGTGGATGTGACGTTTCGCATGATGACAACCACGTGTCAATCATCCGACGGTGCGTACAATATTTTCAAAAGATTTTGGCAATATTGCGAAATAAGAAAAGTATTTTAAAATGATTTCAAATTTTGACCGCGAGGGTAAAAGGGTAAATAGATAACTGGCGCCAAAATACTTAGTACGTCACAACCGTAAGATCTGTTTAATGTATCAGCAGGGGTGTTGCGAGATCTGATCATGGATAAGTATCAACTGTATATACATGACATCTCAGTGTATCCAGATCTCACATATTCAGTTGACTCAGCACTTATTAATTCAGATCTCTCATTCCCCCTAAAGCTGAGACTTCCCAAGTCTGATATTTTATCAAATTCCACGATGTTCCCCCTGAACAGTAGACTCTGATTTGACAAAACCAGAAGATGTTCAACCTGCAAATTTTCAGCGCAAATACAATCAAGGCAGTTCTAAGAGACCCAATAGATTTCTAAAATAAGAGAACTTAGCGTCAGGCAGGGGCTTTATGAAGATATCAGCAACTTGCTGCTCAGTTAACACATACTCCAGCTTGACGTCCTTTTTGAGTACATGGTGTTGGGGAACCGTGGCGGATCCGGATCATGCCTCCCGACGAGGCAGCGGAAGAACAAAAATTTGGGCCGGGAGACGATCAATACAATTCTAAACAATCATGCTATGACCATTCATAGGGTGTTTCTCGGGGTTACCTTTCTGGCAACTCGTGCCTGGCTCCGACCAGTTTCGCAAGGAAACCGGCACTTCACGGTAGGCGGCGGTAGACTACGTCAATCAGGTCCACGACCGGAAGGGAGAATCCTTCGTCAGCCTGCACTAGAAGGCCTGACGAGATTGGCGCGGACGGATTCTCCTCGTCAAGTTGGCCGGAACAAATTCCGGCGAGAGAGGCGGCGGCGGCGGCGGCTTTTGAGAAAGGAGAGGGGGGCGGCCGACTTAGAGCTAGGGTTAGGGTTTAATGATTGAGTTGTGTAGTATGATTTAGTCCTAAGTCTACCTTAATTAGACTTAATGATGGACTTGGACCGGCCCAACGGGCCCGAGTCCAACGGATGAACATTCGGTTCCTCCCCATCACTGTGACTTCGTCATAACTCCGATCGCCGATCAGATCGGACCGATCGACTCAGTTTCCAAAACTGAATACTATGATCTGAAAAACCATTTTTCAGAACACCAGTGCAAAATGACCGTTTTGCCCCTCAACGTCGGGAAATCACGATTTGACCCATGTTGACTTTTAGGAAGTCGCAATGCATCGGGGTCTCACCCAATCCCGCCGCCTGATGACCCCAAGTGAGTCGGCAAACGAGTCAAAGTGAGACGCCTATCATGTAGAGTCTCAATGATGTTTCGAGTCGTGAGGACTAATTTGTACAACCAAGACCTCGGACATATCCACTCGACAAATGGTAACCACTTGGAAAGTCCGAACGAGGGCAGTTCGATAGATCACCAGGTCACTATCTATCTGCATGCTCAGAACATCACAATGTTCCCTACCAATGAAACATGGTACTTCGCATCGCAGATACTAGTCTCGAGCTCGGGCGGCCTTATCCTCATTTTGACGGCCCAATCGACTAGGAACATGTTCAGAATACACAGTGACTATTAGATGTGTTTCATGATAGCCTTCATACCCACTATCACATCTAACATACACTTTAGTGCATTCTAGGTCTTTACTCAATGCAATTTTTAATCATCATACAACACAATGAAAGTAAAGAATGCCATATAAATAAATGCGAATATCATATATAAAGATTGTCATATACAAGAGTCTATAAACCCACACGCCACAAGTTGGCTAGTTTGGCATCTACTCTAACACATGGTCCCTTATAAAATGATTCCTGATGTCGATATGCTTCGTTATTGAATGCAATACTGGATTTTGAGTGATATAAATAGCACTGGTGTTGTCACAGAGAATAGGTGCTTCAGAAGCATCAATGCCATAGTCCTTAAGCTGGTGTTGAATCCATAAGATCTGAGCACAACAGCTTCCAGGTGCTAAGTACTCTGCTTCAGAAGTGGACATTGCAATGGATGTCTGCTTCTTACTAAACTAGGAAATCAATCGATCTCCTAAGAATTGACAAGTACCGCTTGTGATTTTACGATCAACTCTACATCCTGCGTAGTCTGCATCACTATAATCGATTAGTTGAAAGCCTGAGTCTTTGGGATACCAAAGACCCACATTGGAAGTTCCTTTCAAATATTTCAAGATTCGTTTGACAGCAATATAATGCGACTGTTTAGGCTCTGCTTGAAATCTAGCACACATATAGACAGCAAACATGATGTCTGGTCTGCTAGCAGTTACGTATAGCAGGGAGCCAATTATACCACGATAAAGAGATACCTCAATGGCAGTACCAGCTTCGTCTTTGTCTAGCTTGATTGATGAGCTCATTGGGGTCGCTGCTGCTGAACAGTTGTCCATGCGATGTCTGGTCTGCTAGCAGTTACGTATAGCAGGGAGCCAATTATACCACGATAAAGAGATACCTCAATGGCAGTACCAGCTTCGTCTTTGTCTAGCTTGATTGATGAGCTCATTGGGGTCGCTGCTGCTGAACAGTTGTCCATGCAAAATTTCTTCAGCAGTTCTTTCGTATATTTGGCTTGCTTAATGAAAATTGCATTATCCAGCTGTCGAACTTGTAATCCCAGAAAGAACGTTAGCTCGCCCATCATGCTCATCTCAAATTTGTCCTGCATTAGCTTAAAAACTTTTGACAGAGCTTGGGGTTAGTTGATCCAAATATTATATCATTAACGTAAATTTGAACTAACAAGACATGATCAACTTTAACAAATTTAAATAAAGTCTTATCCACTGTGCCTATTGTGAAATCATGGTCAATTAAGAATTTGGACAGTGTATCATACCAAGCTCTGGGTGCTTTTTTCAACCCATACAGAGCTTTATCCAATTTATAAATGTTCTTTGGATATGTATGATCTACGAAGCCAGGAGTTTGTGCAACATACACTTCCTCTGTTAGAATGCCATTAAGAAATGCAATCTTAACATCCATTTGAAATACTTTAAAATCTTTTAATGCAACATATGCTAAGAACATGCGTATAGCTTCTAGTCTAGCTACTGGTGCAAAGGTTTCATCAAAATCTATTCCTTCCATTTGCCTAAATCCCTGAGCTACCAGTCTAGCTTTGTTTCTTGTTACTATTCCATCTTCATTCAGTTTGTTCCTGAAGACCCATCTAGTTCCTATAACTGAATGATTTGAAGGTCTAGGTACAAGTTTCCATTCATTATTTCTCTTAAACTGATTTAATTCCTCTTGTATTGCTTCTACCCATCTTGGGTATGCTAAGGCTTCATCTATTTGTTTAGGTTCTATGTGCGAGATGAAATCTGAATCGAAATGATCATGCATAAGTTGGCTTCATGTGCTAATAGGAGATTCGTTGCTACCTATGACCTGCTCAGGCGGATGATTCTTATTCCACCGAAGATCAAGTCCAATTGGGTTTTCCTCCTGTTCTGTTTGGATGTCTTGCTGAATAGCCACATCTGGATTGTTCGATGTCAATTGATGGTTCGTGTTGCTGGCTTGTCCATCAGATGTTGGTCTAGATACCAATTGATGTGAAGTACTCGCAACTGATGCGTCATATGTTGGTCTATGTATGGCAAGATCTGTTTGTGCAACATCTGGTTGAACAACACCTGTTTGAGAATCTTGTGCATTTGTCGCTTGAGCTCCAGCAGCAGGCACACTTGGAGAGATATGATCCCACGTTGAGTCAACTTTAGTTAAATCAATGACTACTGGATTACCTGTCAGATCTTGTTGAACAGTGTTGTGCGGTGTGTCCAGTGCTGGTTCCATCTCTGCTGAATGTCTTTGTTGTTCCACGTCATCATCTGAGTCATCAATGCTGGATGATTCAAGACGTGTACATAGATCGTTAAGGCTCGCAGCTGAGTTGGATCTAAAGCTTGTCTCATCAAAGACAACGTGTGCTGATTCTTCAAAAGTTAGACTTCTATTGTTGAATACTCGATAAGCCTTGGTTACTGCTGAGTATCCTAGGAAGATACCTGCATCAGATTTTGCATCAAAAGCTGTTAGTTGCTTCTTACCATTATTATGAATAAAACATCTACACCCAAACACCCTGAAATATGAAATATCAGGTTTCTTGCCACTCCAGATCTCATATGGGGTTTTATCGTGCAACTTGTTAATCATAGATTTGTTCTGAGTGTAGCAAGCTGTATTAACTGCTTCTGCCCAAAATTTTTGCGGAATTCCAGAGTAAGCAATCATAGATCTAGCAGCTTCTTGTAAAGTGCGATTTTTCCTCTCAACCAGCCTGTTCTGTTGAGGAGTTCTAGCTGCAGAAAGCTCATGCTTTATCCCTATGTCATCCAGATAAGAAGATAATTTTTGATTTAAAAACTCGGTACCACGATCACTTCTTATTCTATTGACTGTACAAGATCTGTCATTTTGTAAACGTTTTAAAAGCCGAATAAGCTGGTCAGCGGTATCAGATTTTGTTTTTAAAAACAGCACCCAAGTGAATTTTGTAAAATCATAAACAACAACTAGGGTGTAGTTCGTTCCCCCTAAGCTTGTTACGGGAATAGGACCAAAGTGATCCATATGTAAAAGCTCTAAGTTTCGGTAAGAACATTTACCGCCTTTCTTTTTAAAAGTGGAACGAATTTGTTTACCAAGCTGACATGCGGCACAGATCTTTTCCTTAGAAAAATTGATTTTGGGCATACCAGAAACCAGTTCATGCTAACTCAAATGGGCAAGTGTTTTAAAGTTAAGATGGTTCATTCGCTGATGTCACAACCAGCTCTTGGAAGAGTTGGCTGCTAAAAAAATTTGTTCAGATCCCATGGGTGCTGACCAATTGATAATGTAGGTATTCCCCGATCTTTTACATACCAATACAGTCAGTCCTTCTGGACCCTGAACTGTGCATGTGTTCTATTGAAAGTTAACTATGTAACCCTTGTCACATAGCTGACTTATGCTAATCAAATTATAATGCAAGTTATCAACAACTAAAACATCAGATATTGAAATGTTACCGTGGGTAAGCTTACCCTTACCCACAGTGTTACCATGTGAGTTATCACCAAAGACTATTTTTGCTCCTTTGTGTGGAGTAACATCTGATAACAGCTTTGCGTTTCTAGTCATGTGTCTTGCACATCCACTGTCCAGGTACCATATGATCGATTCACCTTCAGCCTTGTACCTGTTATCCTGCAATCATAAAAACAGATTTTGATACCCAATTTTACTTGGGTCCAGATAGGATTACCCCTTTCGGGACCCATACTTGAATTACCTTCACAGTTTTCCCAGTATGATAGTCCATAAGGGTCTGTGCTGAAATATTGTGAGATCTGTTGAGCTTTGGTTTTGTATTTTGACCATTCAGATCTCTACGGGGCCAAACCTTTCTCCATTCAGACTTAACCTTCTTAAAGCCACGTCTCTGTTGGTTCTGAACAAGTGACTTGGATCCAGCTTTTGCCTTTTCCTTGTCAAGTCTGTTCTTTAGCCAACCAGACTTAGGGCTCTCGGGTATGTCATAGCCAATACCAGTTTTTCCTTTCTTATTCAATAGCTCCGAGATCTGGTCATCATATCGTACCGACTCGCATGGATCATGTATCACACTAGCTTTGACAAAGCTCATCTTTTTGAACTTGTCATATACCAGATGTGACTGAGTACTGGTCTCTCCATCGCTGCTTTCACAAGCATTGAAACCTAAGCCAGTTCTATCATTCGCTGGCTTCTGAATTTCACACAGCTTATCTAGAGAAACAGAAGACTGATTCCAGGAGCTCATTATCAGTTTTAACTTTTCAATTTCAGACTCGAGCTCACTGGATCTTATCCTCAAAGATTCATTCTCAGTCTTCAGCTTACTCAACTCAAGTTGTAAACTGTCAGTGTTACCAAGTTGAACAGATATTGGTTCCACTGAACTTTTTTTCAAATCTACGTTTTCAGCTTTGACTTCCTCGAATGTCTGAGAAATCTTACGGTACTCTTGGAACATCTCATTTAGTGCACAGATTAGGTCCTCTAGTGTAAATTTAGTATTTGAAAAATCGAATACCTCATCTTCTGAAGTTTGATTTGCCATGAGACAGTGAACTTCCTCCTGTTCACTATCGCTGGATGAAGAACTGCTTGATGAGGAATCTATATCGGTATTATCCCAGTTCTTGTTGCTCTCCTCAGCAACTAGTACTTTGCGATAATTCTTTCTGCTGGGCCTCTTGTCAGCTCTTGTCCTCATCCTTCTATCTTTTGATCTATCCTTGGATCTATCATCTTTCTTGTCATCCCTCTTGAATCTGTCCTCTTTCTTCGGCCTGTTGCAATAAGCAGCAAAGTGCCCTGGACGACCATAGTTAAAACAATTTTGGTTAGTGGTTACCTTATCAGATTTATGAGCATTATTATAAGAGAAAGAAGGGTTATAGGATTTTCTCATGAATTTCCCAAACTTCTTGACGAAGAGGGACATGGCATCGTTGCTGAGTTGTTCTGCAGACTTGCTAGTGCTTGGAGAGCAATGTTCAACAGATGTAGCAGCTAACGCTTTGGTTGGTTGAGATGTGGATGGTCCTGCCTCAGATCTTGTCTCTAACTCAAACTCATAAGCTTTTAGATTTGCAAAGAGGTCATGCAGTTCCAGCTTGTTCAGATCTTTCGATTCCCGCATGGCCATCGTCTTAACGTCTCACTCCCTGGGCAAGGCTCTCATCACCTTCAACGCCAACTCACGATTGCTGTATTCTTTACCCAAACTGGTAAGCTCTATTACAACAGCACTGAAGCGCTCATCAAATTCATCCATTGTCTCTCCATCTTTCATCTTCATTGATTCATACTTCTGCTGGGCCATAGTTAACTTGTTTTCTTTCGTCTCATCATTGCCCTCGCAGATTTGTATCAGTTTTTCCCAGATTTCTTTCGTTGTGGTACAGGTTTTGATCTTGCTGAACATATTTTTGTCCAGTTGTAGAGAATATCCCTGGCCACATTGTCCAAGTTCGCTTTCTTCTTGTCCTCATTAGTGTACTCTTGTCTCCTCTTTTCAACATATTCTGATGCACCATCAGTCGTTCCGAATGTTAAGTTGATCTTTATAATTTTCATTGGACCATCTGTGATGACTGACCACATATCGTCGTCTTGAGCAGCCAAATGCGCTTGCATTCTGATCTTCCAGTCATCATAGTCCTCCTTGGAAAACATAGGAATTTTGTTTTGAGAGGTATACATATTGGAATATATAAATCACAAATAACAAACTGTTCAATACTGAGACCGCGCAAGCTCTGATACCAATTGATAGGATCAATATGGCTCGAAAAACAGGCCTAGGAGTTCAGAAGGGGGGATGAATGAACTCCTTGGTATTTTTAATATTTTCAAAACCTTTAAAACGATTTTTACAAGCACCCTCTTAACTTAAATTCGAGTTACCAGATTTAAGGTATCTCAGTCCCAAAAGCTGATTTCTCGGTTAACAGTAAAAATGTGAGGAAATAAACCGATTAACCAGTGAACAGTATACGTAATAAATAAATGCAGTAATGTAAAACGTATAGAGTCAAGAGTTTTTTTAGGAAGTTCGGATATCAATATCCT